>CAAKMY010034848.1:0-10483 GCA_901111285.1 Corrigiola litoralis | reverse complement strand
AAATGCTCAACGAATCTTACATTTTACAATGCGATATATTTTCTTTTATTTTCCTACCGTTTGTATTTCCCCATGAATGGTAGTCACTATTAAAATTTGTGGTGTATATAACCCTTCGAGGTCCAGGCGAAGTTATAGTGAACCCATTAGCTGAAATACGTGGTGATTCAAGGGGACATCCAGAGGAACCATCTAGCAGTGTTAAGGAGTATGTGTACTACGATTGCTTGACATAGTTGATGTTGAAGTACTACTCAAGAATGCCTAATTTGTCAAAGACTTAGATCATCCCTCATATTTACATGGCGACAATGCTAATGATGACTATTGTTTTCCATTCTTATTTTTACTATTTACTCTGATTATCTCAAAGACTTAGATCATCCCTCATAATTACTATATAGTTTTTAGTTTTTATTTTTTTTATGTGTGTTTTAAGTTTAAAATCGTCTATTCGAAACTGAAAAATAAAAATGAAATAAGGTTCCAACTGATAAAATATACCTTCACGTAGGTTAAGTAATTAAGAGAAAAAAAAAAGATATCACTAAGAGATTCCAAAATCTTTTTTTAATAAGTAACTTCTCATTAAGGATGAGATAACAATAATAAAACAAATTAGTCATTTAAACATTATCCTAAAAGTAAAAAAACAAGCATCAATTAATTCTTTTTCATTAGAGAAAATTTATTATTTGTAATATAAACATACAAAGTATTGCCACGTCACCCATGTAACGTAACACATTGGCTCCAAAGTTGAAGAAATGAAATGAGATTTAAGATAATTCACAATCTTTTATCTTAAAAGATGAAAAAATGAGATGAGATGTAAGATAATACACAATCCGTTTTCTTATTTGATCAGATTATGAACTTTTATCGTATGAACAAAATTTCGTGATTCAAAGTGATATATGCAAGCTTTATTTGTCAGTTTGTTACAAAAAGATAAATTCTTCTCATCGTAAGTCAAACTAACAAACAAAATCAAAATCCACCCCTTTTGCCCCTCCCCGACATATAATTCAGTCCAATAAACACTTACAAGTTTGCCACCGTCTGATATCAATAATAACAGAGAAGGTATACGTAATCATATATTATATGTACGAGCAATTTGTATGGATTTTCTTATTCTACTATACTGAAGTGTCCTTTATTTTATTTTATTTTTTGGGTATTTTGGATGGGCTCTTTAGTAGCTAATTTTTCATATCCGGATGAAGTGCATTTTTATTAAAACCTCTATTCCCCACATTTTCATAGATATTAAATTGTATATAAACGCCTTTAAGCAAAATATGAGCTTACAGTGTGTACAATATTACTCACAATATGCCAAAGAATCCAAAATATTACATATATAGAACTCCCTTATTAAAAAGACAATGTGCACCCCACGAGTTTCAAGAATCGAAGTGAGAGTACGCTACAATTAGTAGCACTACCTTTCTTGAATATTTGATTGATATTCTCTCAAGGAAAAAATATAATTAAAAGTGCGGAATCCACGTGGTAAGACTTTTGACACTTTTTACCAAAAGAAGAGTTGAGTAAATGATGGTATGATACTACTATTATACATTTATACTCTTCCAGTCGAAATTCTTGAGTGTATATATGATATTTTTTAGACAAGTGTATTTATGATTTATAAGACAAAGTTAAATAGTTAAGTATTTTATGATTTTGTTTATATAAATTGAAGATAAAACTATATAAGCAACTAATTAATGTTTTATTTTTTTGTATTGTTACGAAATCTTAATTTACGTCAATATGAAATATTTAATATTATTACTAGCCCCATGCATCAACTTTCTGAAATCAAGCGCACAAGCTGTGGCCACGAAGACTAGAATAAATAATAATATCGCTACCAACTGAGCTGGTCTTTGTCTGGGTTCTCTTTTGTTAAAAAAAAAAAAAACTTCCTGAAATCCACAAATTTCAATTTGCCACTTCTCTGAAAATTATATTATATATATATTTGAAGCAATTGAACTCTATATCTATCACCCATATATAAAAACTACAGATAAAGTTTTCCGAATTATTATATTTGGGTACTAAACTAGTTTTAAGTTAAAAAGATAAAACTTGTCCCTTTCAAAAAAAAAAAATAAATAAAAAGATTAAACCTAGTCACATCTAAAAAGAGAAAAATAAAACATTGACCCAATTCTCCATCCTCATTTCATACCCTCCCCCCATTTCATAAAACAAAAACCTCCCTCCAGACCCTTCTCAACCCTCACTCCCTCAAAACCTAGTCACTCCCCCAAAACCTAGTGACTCACTCACTCACACTCTCTTTCTCACTCTCTCAAAATGGCGGCTATGATGCAGCCGCAGATCATACTCCTAAAGGAAGGCACAGACACATCCCAGGGCAAACCCCAACTCATCAGCAACATCAACGCCTGCACCGCTGTCGCCGATGTGGTCCGCACCACCCTGGGCCCACGCGGCATGGACAAGCTCATCCACGACGATAAGGGCAACACCACCATTTCCAATGACGGCGCTACTATCATGAAACTGCTTGATATCGTCCACCCTGGCGCTAAGATCCTCGTCGATATCGCCCGCTCCCAGGATTCTGAGGTAAGCAGCCAAATGAGATCCATATTGGAAATGAGATGTGGAATGTATGATTATATTGTTAAAGGATGGATACTCGGATTGTTGATAGATCATGTGTTGTGATACCTGCAGGTTGGTGATGGGACGACAACGGTTGTTCTACTAGCTGCTGAATTTATGAGAGAAGCTAAACCTTTTATTGAAGATGGAGTCCATCCTCAAAATTTGATCCGCAGTTTTCGAAGTGCATGTCAAAAGGTACGGATTGCATCACTTTAAAGCTTATGATTTGTGTCGTCCTGTCATGTGATGAGTGCATTCATCGCTGCTTCTTGAAAATGAGATCTTCTATTCCTTTAACTGCAGGCTATTGCGAAAGTTAAAGAATTGGCTGTGAGCATTGAAGGGAAAAGCTTGGAAGAGAAGAAAGGTTTATTGGCCAAGTGTGCAGAAACAACACTCAACTCAAAGCTTATTGGTGGAGAGAAGGAGTTCTTTGCACAGATGGTTGTTGATGCAGTTCTGGCTGTTGGCAATGATGACAGGTTGAAGCTGATAGGAATTAAAAAGGTAGCTGAGTTATGAATTGTATGCTTTAATTGTTATTATTTTTGTGTATCGCCCTATTCTTGCACAATGCATGTTCTGCTGTTTGACAGATATCAGGTGCTTCCTATTATATTCCTAAAGTTTTAGAGATACCTGTTGGGACATCAGGTGTTATTTTCTATGAGGTTCTAAATAAGGCTATGTTGATTTAGAGGAAATTGTTTTTCCGCAAAGATGATTTTCCCCGTTTTCCGTTTCTAATTTGGGAAGGGGAGAAAGTGGTAATAGAAAAATTGAATTCCCCAAAGAGAAGTTTGTTTTGCTTTTCTTAGCAAGGAATTCAAAATTTCCTTTCTTTTCTGTTTCTTCCTCTTGTTTTTTTTTCTTCCTACTTCCTCTTCTTTTATATACAACCAAAGAAAGGAGTTTTTTTTTAATCTATATCTATTTTCCCTTCAAAATTTGTTTGGCGTACAATTTGGCATTCCTTCGAACTAAATGGAGCCTAAATTACCCAAGTGTATGAATATAAGTATACACAACAAGGTGATTAACCAAAGCTATGTGAGACCTTTTTCTATTCCTGACATTTACGACTGATTTTTGTAAGATCTAAATGACTGTATCACTCAGTATCTTCACTGATACTGTATTGACAAAGTGTTGCCTGTTTTGTGTTGTGGTGTCCATGTCGTAATAGCTGTTCATATCGTATTTTCCTGTAAAACAATTTTGTTTTGAATTGGGTTATGTTGCTAAGCAGAATTGACAGCTGGAAACATATATGGCTTTGGATGATTGTCTAAGAGAATATAAAAGAGTGGCTGAGGGAGGAAAATTGATTGAAGAAAAAGCCAGAGAGAGGAAATTGGGAGGCTGTTAATAGGATTCTCTGTTACTGACTTGGGGCTATGGGGACGTGTGTCCTCAGGTAGGTGAAGCATCTACCTTAGGGGAGCACGTTGAATCACTGAAAGGATATGCTGTTCAGTTCTGTCAGAGTACCATAAGGAGGACTTTTTGTATGGGCAGGGGATCTCATGCATTGGGACATGTACTTTTATATGGCCTATTAAGAAACAAATTTTTGATTTTTTTTTGTTTTCTACATTCGTCGACCACAAGAAGTAATGTAAACTATGATGCGTTCGAGTAACTCAACAGGAGCTCAGATGGTTTGTGCGTCGTCTTATCTATGGGCAGGGGATCTGATGCAGTGCGACATGTACTTTTATGTGACCTCCTAATTCTGGAACTGAATGGTAGTACAGTGCACCACATCTGTCAGTTTTGTGTTAACAGATGCATGTTTCTTAGTTCACAGTTATTTCAAGGCTGGTCCTGGTTTTATATATGTGTATGTCAGTGTCCCACATATTTTCAAAATCTGAGTTTGCCCTTTCTTTCTATGCTCATGTGAACTTTGGTCCAAGATGTACACTGGAAATCTTACCAGTAAGACAGGACTGATATGGTTTGAATGTTTGCTTTTGGTGTAGGTACCTGGAGGCAATATGCGGGACTCGTTTCTTGTAAATGGTGTAGCATTTAAGAAGACATTTTCCTATGCTGGTTTTGAACAACAACCTAAGAAGTTTGTGAATCCTAAGATATTACTGTTGAACATTGAGTTGGAACTGAAATCTGAGAAAGAAAATGCAGAAATAAGGTAAATGTTTTTGATACCCATCTATTTAAGTGTTGTTCATATTAGCTAGGAAACATATTAATATCCTCTGCAGGCTTTCAGATCCATCCCAATATCAGTCAATTGTTGATGCTGAATGGAATATCATTTACAACAAATTGGACAAATGTGTGCAGACTGGTGCAAAGATTGTTCTTTCACGGTTGGCGATTGGGGATTTAGCAACACAGGTAATGGCTATTTCAATTTTTTTTTTTTTTTGCTTGACCTGTTTGTGGCTTATTTGAATATATACCTTTTAGTTTTTGTATGAGCAACTAATTGGAATTTTGAATAACATTGATTTTTGATTGTGTACTTTACTTCCATCATGTGTCAGTGAAATTATATTCCCATTTATTAAGTCCTGAATTGTATGTATTGCTATTCAAAATTGAAATAGCCATTAAGAAGACATGATTTTTTTTTATTACACCAAGGTATTGCAATTGCATACTGCCGCTTTTGTAAATTCTGGTAGATCAATGAGTAACAGGTTGCTAGTTCAAGCCTGAATTGTATGTATTGCTATCACATCTTGTAGAAATGTGTTCTGGGTGGTTTTACACCGAATTTGTGGAGAAGAAAAGTGTGAGAAGCACGGTATTATTCATGACCAAACAGCTTTTGAGCTATAGATGGCTTCTGTGTGTTATGGTATCTTTTTTATCAACGCATGAAGCTGACCTTTACCCAAGAAGGTTCTTATGTAAAACAGCTGTAGTTTCCTTAGGACTCTGGATGGAAAACATTTTAAGCATGTCATTAATGTATGGCCAACATTACATTCTGCTTCTTTCCTGTTCTTTCTGTAAATTTTGATGTTTTGTATTGATTCAGCTACCAGACACCACTCTATCTGGATCACTAAAGCTCTGTTTTCATCTTTTTCTTTATAAAAAGTTATTTTACAAATGAAGTTCATCATCTATGATTGTACATATGCGTGTGTTTACTTGTATGGTTTACATATATATGTTATGTTGCTTCTTCGCTTCACTGAAGTTCCATTTAATGCAGCTTCTCTGTCTCACATGGTACCTTTGAATGTTCTTTTAGTCAGATGCACATGCACTTTGTGTGTTGCTAGAGTTATAACTGAGGAAGTTCATGGATTTTGAAATTTGCATGCGATATCTTGGAGACATTACCACGGAACTACTTATTCTATCTCTCTTTGAAAATAGCCGGCAAGTAACTGGTTTCTAGCAGTTTATTGGCAATCCATGGAACAATTCCTCAAGAGGTTTAAGCCTACGTATATTTGAGTCATTGGAAGGCATGTTAGGAGCACCGACATGCTTCCTAAGCCAGAAGAGTTTACCTTTAGCGTTTTCTTTCTGATGTCGTTTTTGCATCACAGCCGTGTCTACTTTCTTGTTATATTATACAAGTTTCTGTACTGTGTTAATTGTGTAGTATTTACTCTCCTAGTTCAATACAACATTATAAATAGGTCACTAACAAGATTAAGAGCAACTTTCCATTATATTGTTATTTCTGCAGTTAATTCGATCTCGGCTTATAATTATAATGAATCTCTTCTATGCAGTATTTTGCTGATAGAGATATATTCTGCGCTGGCCGTGTTTCTGAAGAAGATCTACAGCGCGTTGCTGCTGCAACTGGTGGAACTGTTCAAACATCAGTCAACAACATAATTGACGAGGTTTGATTAGTTCGGCTGCTGCCATTTACTTTTTTGTTAGATCTGCTTTGCTTGTATTCTGACTCAACTGGGCCTCTCCAAAGGTTCTTGGAAAATGTGAGGTGTTTGAGGAGAAGCAAGTCGGAAATGAGAGGTTCAATATTTTCAGTGGAACCCCATCTGGTCATACCGCTACCATTGTTCTTCGTGGGGGAGCTGATCAGGTGAGTAGTTGACCTTGTAATTTGTTGCAAAGACATATTTGGTTATGCTATTTGTCTTAATATGTATTTCTTGTGTACTTTCAGTTCATTGAGGAAGCTGAACGCAGCCTCCATGATGCCATTATGATAGTGAGAAGAGCTGTGAAGAACTCTACTGTTGTGGCTGGTGGAGGTGCCATCGATGTAAGTCATACTTCAAATTAATTTGATGTGACTTCTTAATGTTGTTTTCGCATGCTGATGTTGTATTTTTGTCAGATGGAGGTAAGTAGAGACTTGAGACAACATGCACGAACAATACCTGGAAAATCTCAGTTGTTTATAAACTCTTACGCAAAAGCTCTGGAGGTCAGTCCCACTTTATGCTTTTGTCCTTTTGACTTCCTAAAACTTGGGCTTGATTTTTTAGCTTAATTTATGCTCATTGAAATTTCCAAACATGTAGTCTTTTGTCAAATTGTGATAATGTTGGAGCTCCTGATATTACTTCATTTACCTGGAATGCTCCTTTGTGATATCAGGTCATCCCGCGACAACTTTGTGACAATGCTGGATTTGATGCCACTGATGTGCTGAACAAATTAAGACAGAAGCACGCACTTCCATCTGGTACTGTTTTTTCTTTTCCTTTCTCCAATGTTTTGACCTCTTCTTATATGTCAACTTGTTCAAGTTTTGTATAAATGGAGGCTCATAGCTTGATTCATCTCCTTATTTTTAGGCGAGGGTGCTAACTTTGGGGTGGACATTAACACTGGAGGAATAGCCGATTCATTCAACAATTTTGTGTGGGAGCCGGCAGTAGTTAAAGTATGGATTATGTCTACTTGTGTTTGAATGCTGAAGCAAATGACAAATAGTTTTCTTTGTTAGTTCTCTGGCTAATTTGTTTTTGCTCCAGATAAATGCAATTAATGCAGCAACTGAGGCAGCCTGCCTGATTTTAAGTGTGGATGAGACAGTGAAAAACCCGAAGGTAAATTTGACAAGACTTTTGTACTTTCTGAATTACTTAGAGGATAATGTACATTTGTGTCATTAGTGCTTATGTTTGTTAGCTTCTCGGATATTGCTGAAAGCTTTTGCCTTTGCTTTCAAAGGACATGCAAATGTAAAGCAATTAAAGAAAAAAGAAGACAATCAGAAGAAGTGTATGGCTGACGTGTTTGGCTAGGAGTAAATAGTTCATTGTTATTGTTTTTGGTTACTAAAAAAGTTGCAAATTCCCAAATATAGTTCAATTGTTCAAGTAATCATATACCCCTTTGGGACAAGATAGTGAAGAGAAAAAAGTGGGAAGGGGGAGGATGTGGGTTAAGATTTAAGAGTAAACATATGATTTTTGTGATGCTTTCCCTTTATACATGTACTCTTATATGACTTGAGATATATGGTTGTCATTTACTGAATGATCTTTGTGTACTGCAGTCAGAGAGTGCTCAAGGAGATGCTGCTGCAAGTGCCATGGGAGGCAGAGGTCGGGGAGGAGGCGCTTTCCGTGGTGGTGGGCGGGGTATGAGAAGGCGATGAGCTCTGCATGTTGTAGTCTTTGAGGTGGTCGTTTAGGTTTTGGTGTGATGCTATCCTTGGTGTACCTGTTAAGTTGTTTTAGGGAACGGGTGTTGTTTCGACCATGTGCTGTCCTAGGTGAAAAGAACTTCGTATATTTAGACTGACAAATACTACTTCCGATAGCATGTCTGTGGATTTGTTCAGTCTCTCCAAGCTTCTCTCTCGTCTGGTCTTTTCTAAAATCGGTCGAGTGGTTCATTGATCAATAGTGGCCTGTTTTAGGGATGTGATGGAACAACCCTATTGGGGAATTTTGCTTGATGTGCAAAGATTAGTGATTAGATTATCCACACTACCGATGTCAGCTACAGTGATCAAGAAAAGCTAGATTTCGAAAATTAGTTATTTTAGGCCCATTCTCTCTATAATTTCAATAATTTACTTTTTAGTTTATTTGTATTTTATTTTGGCAAAGCTCAAACCAAAAACAGAAATCAAAGGAAGGCTTAAAACGACCTACAATAGTGCCCGTGCTAGTATTTCTATCAATATACAAGGACGAAAAACTTTGACAAACAGTGTCTTCTTGCTTGCTAAAACCAAGAGTAGAATGATGTGTGAAAGAAATTTATGGATCTTCACTGACAAGGGAACTGCTGCTCAGATTATAATTTGCATTAAGATGATAGGTGCATCAGGATGTTACACTGCTCCGCTTATTTATCGGATTGCTTTCGTAATGACTTAGACCTTGTGTTCTTTCGGTATTAATTTTCTCACATGCCCCTTCCTCTCCTTCTTTCTTTCCTTTAGTATTAGAATTTGGAATGGGTCTCTCACTGAGTTCTTCCTACTTGGCGTTCCTCTTCAAGTTTCGATACGCATGATCAAAAACAAATATGTCCCTCCCATGAATTTTGTGAACTTTTATGATCGCACGTTATTCACCATTGTAGCCACTTGCACACTACATGCATTCTTCCTCAATGACTTGTGATCGTACTACAACTGCGCTTGTTGAGTGTTTTCTCCCTTCTTACTCGACTTCCTAGTATATTAGAAATACCTTTTTTCAAACTTTATCTTTGTTATGATATGTGCAAATCTCCAAATCAATGGATGTCTCTATGAATGGAGATACAAGCGTTTAATCGTCTTTAGTGTTTCAAGCGTTTCTTACATGTTTTCTTGAGAAATGTAGGGCCTCCACCCAGATTCTTCTCCTCCTCATCAACTTCTACATGTTCGCCAACACTTGATTGTAATTGGGTTTGATTTGTTTGGAATCCTGCTTCATGTGTTTGGTAATAAGTTTATGGTGATTGGAAGAGAGATTATTGTGTTTGGAATTGTGAATGTGGGGTTAAAAAAAAAGAATATGGTGCTTAAAGACTTAAAGTGGAGCTTGAGGGGATTACCCAATGTAGTGTGGAGGACCCTCATACCACTGTGCGCTATAGTTGTGTGTGTGTGTGTGTGTGTNNGGGGGGGGGGGGGGGAGGAATTCTTATCTCCCTTGTTTTTTTTACAGTTTGTAAGAAATATCTTAGTAGAATCCTACATAAGATTGTTGATATGGGAAGGCTTTAAGTTTCGTTCTCTATGTAGTATTTTGAGGTTTAATAATTTGTGCTTTGCAGATGACCTCATGTTATTCTGTAAAGGAGATGTAAGCTTAGTGCCTTGCTGCTTAGGGGTTTTCAAGTAATTTCACTTGCTTCTGGTTTGGATATTAATAGACGAAAGTCTAAAGTGTTTTGCTCTTGTGTTGATGCTAATACAAAGGAAGTCACTATGGATTTAGGAGTGGTACTCTTTGTAGGACCCGAAAGTTGACCTACTTGTGACTGAACCGGATACTTGTACAATTGTACCAAAATATGGAAGTCGCCACTTAATTTTTTAGGGATAATAAGAATCTATTGCTCAACATGTCTCCAATGACCTAAGCCATTTAGAGAAGCCACATGACCCATACACGTATCACCACAATTGTTTGCTCGATGTTCAGGAGGATCGAATGGATCGTCAATCTACCTTACTAATCGATTTATTCGTTTAAACCCTTGGCAGATCTAAACCGCATACCATAAAGGTGATACAACTTAAATGACTTCAACTCTTGACCCGTAGGCTAGATTCATGGTTCAGGATTGCGAAGTTACAACTAGGGAAGCCATAAGACACACTCGTTGCCCTTTCGGTCTTTACTAAGTACAAGTGTTAATTTAGGCCTTTTTTGTTGTGTGTTTCATTTAACAGGATTCGTACAAG
>CAAKMY010034846.1:3277-15097 GCA_901111285.1 Corrigiola litoralis | reverse complement strand
AGTATACTCACTAATCAATATGGTTGATTACTAAATTTTATATAGGGTTCGTATACTTACTGTAATTGGTGAATTTTATGACAATTTAAATATATATTTGTTAAAAATACTTAATAATATTAATACTAAAATATTATACAAAAATATATTGACTTACCGTGCGAAGCACGGGATGCTATCTAGTAAACGCCTAAAAGCCGGAACCACATTAGTTTTACTTATAGAAACGAATGTGTTAAAAGGTACGCTCCTAATTAGTGTCTGCTTAATTATGTAACCATACTCATAAGTGGTCATCATTACATTACATTACCCCAATGCTTTTAAAGAGGTTCCCATACAAGCGGGGTAAGAGAGGTCCCGGACCCGGGATAAGGAAGGTCGGGTACTGTACACAGCCTCATCCCTGAAATAACTACTAGAAAAAGGTTGTTTTGAATTCACCCTTGTGTTAAATTATTGGTTTAGCTCATAGATACTGATTACAGTCATCACCAACAAAAAAGAAGGGAAAAAACATTATTGGTGTTGTTCAAGAAATTTAAAAGATGAAGTTGTTTCTTCAAACCGACTAACATATGAATTTGGAAATGTCCCACGTTAAGTAGACTTTCACACGAACGGCAGGAAAATAAATTAAGGCTGGTTAATAATTTAATCAACTACTCCTATTTGTATCTTATCCAACTATTTGCCGTAAAGAATATGCATATTTGGACCATATACCTTAAGAAAAGTCCACATTTCGAACTTCCACTACATGCATGCACAATGCATGACCCAAAAAAACGTGGGGAGCAAATTCTCATGTTAATGCTTATACGACGTGAAGGCTACCACCTTGGTGTCATTAGGTCTCCTAATGGCTAGACATTACTAGTTAGCTGATTTTGATTTGGTTGTTCCCTTAGAACAGTTCTTTGATATATAAGGATGCAACTCATACGAGTATTCGACAATCCAAAACATTCTCTCATTTGATACATTTAGATATCTTTTTTTTTTTTTTTTCTCATTTGCCAGGATTTTATAGTAAAGCCAACGTTACAACTCAAGGTTGCTCATAGCTAGCTAGGCATAACATACAGAAAAATTATCACCATGGAACTCTTGTTAAGGTCACGTCGACATTTCCTCGTAATGGCGTTTGTTGGCTTCCTAAGTTTGGAAGCCATGACTAATGTGTTTGGGTTCGATTATGGGGATGCCCTTGACAAGAGCTTGTTGTTTTTTGAGGCTCAAAGGGCTGGTAAACTACCCTACAACAATAGGGTCAAGTGGCGCTCTAATTCTGCAGTGCATGATGGCTTCTCTCAGGGAGTAAGTATAAATTAACCTTCACGTATTGAGACATAGGTTTGTCAAAAACATGATTATATACATTGTTTGGCCCATTATTAAGATGCTAGTTAGCAGTTTGTCTGATGAAGGATTTTCTGGCCGGCCAAATATTAGTAAAGCTTTGATCAGTGCATATAGACTTCATCTTCATGAATTTATCAATAGTGTAAGTTTATTTACAAAAAAGATTATATGGTCTCATTTACTTACTATGAAAACATAGAATTTTTATGAAGTTTGACCTGCCTTTGAATATGTTTGATACAAAGAAAACTCATGATTGTTATCATGTGTAAATAGCTCAATAGCTGAATGCTATGTCCTATGTGTATAAACATTAAAAAGTATAATATTTCTAATTATAGAAATCATTACAACTCATGAAAAAAAAAAGAAAAATTTATGTATTATCATAATGAAATATACGAGACACTTTTTTATTGTCTAATAACATGTAGTACTGTTTGATAATTTTTTGAAAATGATGTATTTAGTGCTATTTTCCGAACTTTTTGTAATGTTATTGTAGAAAATGTAATTCTAAATAATTTGAGCCTTGAGGCCAGGGTACTAATGAATGCATTTTGCATGTAGGTGGACTTGGTTGGAGGATATTATGATGCAGGCGACCATGTCAAGTTTGGGCTACCCATGGCCTTTTCTGTTACAATGCTCTCATGGGCAGCAGTTGATTTTAGAAAGGATATTGTAGCCGCAAACCAAATGGGCAACACATTGTCCGCTATAAGATGGGGTACTGACTACTTCATCAAGGCTCATCCCCACCCTAATGTTCTTTGGGCTCAGGTATGACCTTTTAGACAAAGACTGTATGGCTTAAGTTAAGCTAAATCTTTCAACTTTGTTAAAAACAAACTCCCACACTCGTTTTATGTCAGAAAATCTTGTACGATACTTTATCTTTTTAAGTAAAATTGTCTCATCGAAAGTTATCACTTTTTGATGTAAAGTAGTCATTTTTCTACCGTGACAAAAAATGACATATCTAACTCAATTTATAACTAGGTCTATTTTTAAGTTAAAGAACGTATCATCTCCTTAGATAATTTGTGTTTTCCATTACAATGGTTATAGAACATGTTCATTTGATATCGTTGTAACTTTGTGTGGAGCCTTATTTAAGGCATTGGGATGTTGTAGTGTTGTCTGTGATGCTGTAAAATGTTTGTGAAATAATGTTCTTGGGTGATTATAATATAGAAATATGTGTAGTCTATGTAAATATGAACTACGGAAATATGTATAGTCTATGTAAATGTGAATATAGTAAATGGTTAGGATAAAATCTTAGTCAAATTAAAAATCACTTAGGTAATGTTTGGATAGTAGATTGAGCTTCGTTCTTTTTGTACTCATTGTACTGGTGCTGTAATGTCAAGGTTGGAGATGGGGCATCTGACCATTACTGTTGGGAGCGAGCAGAGGACATGACTACTTCTAGGACTGCGTACAAGATCGATTCTTCCAACCCTGGGTCCGATTTGGCTGGTGAAACTGCAGCTGCATTGGCTGCCTCTGCTTTGGCCTTTGAGCCTTACAACTCCTCGTACTCTCAGCTCCTCCTACAGCACGCTGAACAGGTAACTAAAGTTTTGTGGCATTGGCACAATGCTATCTGAACATTATAGATATAGTTGCAATGTTGCATGTTTGACAAATGAAAGTGTATCTAAGTCTTTCATTTGTGTTAATTTAATGTTAGTACTAGACTAATGATTGAACTTGAGAAAAAGTGTACGTTTACTTGTAACATGCTTATGCTAACTGAGGAATATGTGCATTTTGATCTTGCGCAGCTATTTCACTTCGCAGATACGTATAGAGGATTGTATGATGACTCGATCCCAAATGCTAGGCAGTACTACACATCCTCTGGCTATAAAGTATGTAATCAGACTCAACTTTCACATATATTAAGTTCATATTCAATAATGTCTATTCCTGTTATCTTACACTACCTAACTTTTTGAGCTCACCCAAAGAATTTCTGATGGCAGGATGAGCTACTATGGGCTGCGGCGTGGCTGTACAGAGCCACTTCTAAGGACTACTACTTGAATTATGTGGTAGAAAATGCTGCCTCTATGGGTGGAACTGGTTGGGCTGTTAGAGAATTCTCTTGGGACAATAAGTATGCTGGTGTCCAGATCCTCCTTTCCAAGGTACTAAGACTTAATTGATTTACAACAGCATGAGCTTCTTTGTTAAATAGGAAAGTGCACGTGCTATTTACTTATTACCATTGGTGTTAATTTTCTTATTCCCTTTCTTACGATACAACATTAATAGAAAACCTTTAATCGTTCTTGTAGAAAATGTGTTTTGCTGGTGTAGAGAATTGTACTGAAGTAGATGTAGAGAATATTCGTAAATGATGCAAGGCTTTGGGTCCTTATTTCAGGTTTTGTTGGAAGGTAAAGGTGGATCATATGCATCTACATTGAAGCAGTATCAGGCCAAGGCAGATTTCTATACCTGCTCTTGTCTGCAGAAGAACAATGGCTACAATGTCCAACTTACTCCTGGTTAGTTTTGTTTTATTACTTAGCAAACTGATTTTAATTTCTTTAGCTCAGTTAGAAAGATCACATTTTATGCAATCCTTACAATTGGTGTCCGTACTAAATTCTTGCGTGTCAATCAGGCGGCTTAGTATATGTACGTCAATGGAACAACTTGCAGTATGCATCTACTGCTGCATTCCTTCTCGGCGTCTACTCCGAATATCTCTCTGAAGCAAAGGCTGTGGTCAGTTGTCCTGATGGAACAATGAAACCACAAGACCTCCTTAACTTTGCAAAGTCACAGGTCCATATGCTAATATGCCTTCTTACATCTGTCAAAATATTAGAAGTTCTGAATCTCACCTTGCTCTAATTCATTAATACAGGCTGATTACTTCCTAGGGAAAAATCCCAAGTCGATGAGCTACTTGGTTGGCTATGGAGCAAACTACCCTACACATGTACACCACAGAGGAGCATCCATTCCCTCCATCTCTGTCCTCAATGGTGCGGTCGGATGTGTACAAGGATTTGACTTATGGTACAATCGTCCCAGCGCAAACCCGAATGTCATTTATGGAGCCCTTGTTGGAGGTCCAGATAACTATGACAACTATGACGATGGCCGATCCAACTATGAGCAAACTGAGCCTACCCTCTCTGGTACTGCTCCCCTTATAGGCCTATTCTCCAAGCTGAAGAGCACCTACACATACTCAGGTTTGCATTTGCCTCTCCTTGTTCATCTTTTTTCACATATCAAACATTTTAGTTTGCTCAAATTGTGCACAATCCATACAGGACCATATGTTAAACAGACACAAGAAACTCCTTACGCCTCTACACCAAGTGAGTACCAAAAGTCATTTGTTTTTTGTCATATATATCCTATATTTTGGAGGACTAATTGTATGAAATTGTGAAATGACACATTTCAGCTTCATACCATCAAAGTATTCAGAACAAACCGTACCACGCACCATCAACTTATGAGAAAACATCAGGTTTGTTTGTGCGACATATAAGACATAACAACTACGCTTACTTTTTTACTTTTCTTAATTTTTCATATAAAGATAATTATGCTTTCTAATTGATGAACCATGTCGATTGTTTGCAGATGTTCCAGTTCAATTTATGCACTCCATAACAGCTACATGGATACATAAAGGAGAAACTTTTTACCGCCATAGAGTGCTGGTTAAAAACATTTCTCAAAGGCCACTTAAAGAACTAAAGTTGAAGGTTGAGAACCTCTTGGGACCTATATATGGTCTAGTATCAACTTATGACAAGAACATCTACCAAACACCACCTAATCTCAAAGTATTGCTACCTGGTGTTGGGTTCAGTTTTGTTTACGTCCAAGGTGGCCCTCAAGCTAAGGTTTCAATCGACAACTACCATTAACATGCGGGGTTTCTCTATACTAGTTGTCTTCCTTTCGGCGCATTTGACAACTTTCAAGAGTGAGCCTAGCTTGGTGAGACAGACATGGTGCAACATTAAGGTTGCCCGAAAATGCTGAGACCAACTTTGTGTACATGTAACTCTCCTCTCAAAACAACTCAGTTTCGAGGAGATCGAACCTTGTAAATTAGACTGTTCTTTAATTTTCTTTTTGATATTTTCATGATTATGGTGTGTATATGGAGATGGAAGGAAGCATCCGATCACATCTAAGAATGTCTTTTTTGACACAAATTCAAGTCGAGAAAACGCCAAATTCTAAACTAAAGGCTAATCTGAGTTGGGCCTAGTACAATGCTATGTACTACATAGTCCCTAAGTCTTAAACTAGACAGAAGCACACAAACCTACTTTAATATTGGATTAAAGCAATTTGGGCTGGACCCACATGAGTAATATAGATTACCCACCCAACACATACAAAACCACTCAACAGGTAGATTTCCTATAGCCTAGACTATTGACTTTACTGTAAGAAATAAGTAGTCACTAGTCAGTGATATTATTACCACCATGGAATAGCATCTGAAGCCTCCTGTAAAGTGTAAACCATAGTTCCAACATGATATAATGTTAACGATGTCTGATAAAACACTAAACTTGCAAATTAAGTTAATGCTACATTGGTGAATAGGCATAGGTTACTTTTTACAAATTTTCTTATACCATTCTTCATTATATGTGTCTAGAATGCCACCCGCCAATTTTCGCCCGATTCCATTTTAAGGCCAAAAATTGGTTTCCACAAAAACCGGCTTTTTTAGTCGATTTTTGGTTTTCCAAAAAAAGTTCCGAAAGTGACCGAGCTTGCTCCTACAATATACTAGGGCATAATTATAGCATATGACAATGTCATTCCTCCTTCTTTATAGATTTACGGTTCGTTATCGCTCGATTCGAGCATTTGAATAATGGACAAAACCGATGGTCTGGGCAATGTCTAGACTATTTTTTGCCAATTTTCTATTTCCATTCTTCATTATACGTGTCTATGATGCCTCCCGCCAATTGTTAGTCCGATACATTTCGGGGCCAAAACGAGTTTTTTTCGTGGGTTAGTCCACAAAAATCAGTTTTTCGGTCAAATTTTGGTTTTCCGGAGAATGTTCCAAAACTGACCGAGCTTGCTCCTAGGGTACACTTGTGCATAATTGTAGCATATATCAATTCCATTCCTCCCGCCAATTTCTGTCCGATTCCATTTCATAACCGAAACAAGTTTTTTCGTGGGTTATACAAAAACCAGATTTTTTAGTCGATTTTTTGTTTTCCGGAAAATATTTTGAAAGTGACCGAAAATGCCCCTAGGGTGTACTAGAGCATAATTGTAGCATATGGCAATGTCATTCGTCTTTCTTGATAGATTTAAGGTGTGTTTATCGCTCAATTCGAACATGTGAATAATGGACAAAAACCGATGGTTTGGGCTATGCCTAGCCTAATTTTTGCCAAGTTTCATGTTCCTATCTTTATTATATGTGTCTAGGATGCCTCCCGCCAATTTTCGTCTGATTCCATTTCGGGGTCGAAACCTGGTTTTTTCGTGGGTTATAGTTCACAAAAACCGGCTTTTTTGGTCGATTCTTTATTTTCCGAAAATATTCCCAAAATGACCAAGCATACTCCTAGGGTATACTGGAGCATAATTGCAGCATATGACAATATCATTCCTCTTTCTTGACAAATTTACGGTGTGCTTATCGCTCGATTCGAGCATGAGAATAATGGACAAAACCAGGGGTTTGGGATATGCATATGGTACTTTTTGCTAATTTTCTTGTTCTATTCTTCTTTATATGTGTCTAGGATGGCTCCCACCAATTTTTGTCCAATTCCATTTCGGGGCCGAAACTTTGTTTTTTCGTTGGTTCTAGTCCACAAAAATCGGCTTTTTCGGTCGATTTTTATTTTTCGGAAAATGTTCCAAATATGACCGAGCATGCTCCAAGAGTATACTCAACCATAATTGTAGCATATGACAATGTCATACTGGTTTCTTGATAGATTTACGATGTTTTTATCGCTTGATTCGAGCATGTGAATAATGGACAAAACCGATGGTTTGGGCTATGCCTAGGCTACTTTTTGCCAATTTCCTTGTTTTATTCTTCATTATATGTGTCTGGGATGCCTCTCGCCAATTTTTGTCTGATTCTATTTCGGGGGCCCAAACTTGGTTTTTTCGTGGGTTATATAGTCCACAAAAAGCGGTTTTTTTGGTCGATTTTAGGTTTTCTTGAAATTTTCCGTAGCTAACGAATAATTCTCCTAGGGTATACTGGAGCATAATTGTAGCATATGGAAATCCCATTCCTCCTTCTTGATTGATATACGGTGTGTTTATCGCTCGATTTGAGCATGTAAATATTGGATAAAACCGATGGTTTGGGCTATGCCTACGCTACTTTTTGCCAATTTTTTTGTTCCATTCTTCATTATGTGTGTCTAGGATGCGTCCCAAAAAATTTTCTCCGATTCCATTTTGGGGCCGAAACAAGTTTTTTCGTGGGTTATAGTCCACAAAAGCCGGCGTTTTCGGTCGATTTTTAGATTTCTGAAAAATGTTTCGAAAGTATTCGAGTATGCTACTAGGGTACATTGGAGCATAGTTGTATCATATGTTAATGTCATTCCTCTATCTTGAAAGATTTACGGTGTTTTTATCGGTTGCTCGAGCATGTGAATAATGGACAAAACCGATGTTTTGGGCTAAGCCTAGACTACTTTTTGCCAATTTTCTTTTTCCATTTTTCATTATGTGTGTCTAATACGCCTCCCGCCAATTTTTGTCTGCTTCTATTTCGGGGGCCGAATCTTAGTTTTTTCGTCAGTTATATAATCCACAAAAACCGGTTTTTTTAGACGATTTTTAGTTTTCCGAAAATTACGGATATTGCTCCTAGGGTATATTGGAGCATAGTTATAGCAAATTGCAATCCCATTCCTCCTTCTTGGTTGATTTACGGTGTGTTTATCGCTCGATTTGAGCATGTGAATAATTGATAAAACCGATGGTTTGAGCTATGCCCATTCCGCCAATTTTTGGCCAATTCCATTTCGGGGCCAAAACGAGGTTTTTTCGTGGGTTATAGTCCACAAAAACCGGCTTTTTGACGATTTTTTGTGTTCCTGGAAAATGTTCCGATAAATGATCGAGCATGCTCCAAGGGTATACTGGAGTATTATTATAGCATATGACAATCTTATTCCTCTTTCTTGATACCTTTACGGTGTTTTTATCGCTCGATTCGAGCATGTGAACTATGGACAAAACCGATGGTTTGGCTATGCCAATTCTACTTTTTTCCAATTTTCTTGTTCCATTCTTGATTATATGTGTCTAGGATGCCTCCCACCAATTTTCATCCGATTCCATTTCAGGGCCGAAACAAAGTTTTTTTGTAGGTTATAGTCCACAAAAACCGGCTTTTCCGGTTGATTTTTTGTTTTCCTGAAAATGTTTCGAAAGTGACCAAACATTATCCTAGGGTAATAGTCCACAAAAACCGGCTTTTTGTCGATTTTTGGTGTTTCCGGAAAATGTTCCGAAAATGACCGAGCATACTACAAGGGTATATTGGAGCATAATTGTAGCATATGACAATCTCAATCCTCTTTCTTGTTAGCTTTACGGTGTGTTTATCGCTCGATTCGAGCATATGACAAATTTTGGTTTTCCTGAAATCGGATATCCGATAACCTAAAAATATCCCAAATATTCGGATATCGGGTATCGGATATCGGATATCCAATTAATTATTTGAAGTATTATCCGAAATTTTGAACAAAAACCAATCGAAATAGAAAACCAAACTCCACAAGCCTACAACCAAGCCCAATAGCCAATACCATTTAAACAAAACCCTACCAATCCTTTCATTCTATCAGCCTCCCTCAACACACAAACTGAAGTTTTCTCACTTAAAACTATATACCCTAACACTTCTCTCCCTCCTCTTAATCCCAGCTCTCATCCTCACACAACTATCACTCTGCAGCCCCACAAAGTCACCGTCGCCGATCTGAACTTCCCGGTAAACTCGCCTTTCATCTCCATGTCGCCATCTCCCTCCAAATGAAGCACAACCCATGGCTGACTTCACAACCCCATCAAGCGTGCGAACGACAACTGATGATGATTTTGTTGATCTTCTTGACTCCCTCCAAACTGATGTTGTTTTTAACATGGGTACTTATATTTACATTACAAAATTCAAACGCCTTTAAGAAAAAGAAAAAAAAATCCTACAGATATCGAATACCCGCTATATCCGATCCGATAATTTTCAAATATCGAATATCGGATATCCGAAATTATCGGATCGAATTAAGATATCAAATATCCCAAATTTCGGATTCGGATATCGGATACAAATAATATATTTTGGCAGTTCTGGATCGGATATCGATCCGTGCTCTCCCCATAATTGTAGCATATGGCAATCTCATTCCTCCTTCTTGATAGATTTACAATGTGTTTATCGCTCGATTCGAGCATTTGAATAATGGACAAAACCGATGGTTTGGGCTATGCATATGCTACTTTTTGCCTATTTTCTTGTTCTATTCTTGATTATATGTGTCTAGCATGTCTCCCTGCTAATTATCATCCGATTCCATTTCAGCGCCGAAACGAGGTTTTTTAGTGGGTTATAATATACAAAAACCGGCTTTTTTGGTCGTTTTTTGTGTTTCCGGAAATTGTTTAAAAAATAAGCGAGCATGTTCCAAGGGTATACTGGAGCATTATTGTAGCATATATATGGCAATATCATTCCTCTTTCTTGATACCTTTACGGTGTTTTTATCGCTCGATTCGAGCATGTGAACTATGGACAAAACCGATGGTTTGGGCTATGCCTATACTACTTTTTGCCAATTTTTTTGTTACATTCTTGATTATATGTGTCTAGAATGATTCCCTGCCAATTTTCATCCGGTTTCATTTCAGGCCCGAAACGAGGTTATTTCGTGGGTTATAGTTCACAAAAACCGGCTTTTCGTCGATTTTTAGTGTTTCCGGAGAATTATCCGAAAAAGACCGAGCATACTCCAAGGGTATACTGGAGCATAATTGTAGCATATGACAATCTCATTCCTCTTTCTTGATAGCTTTACGGTGTGTTTATCACTCGATTCGAACATGTAAATTATTGACAAAACCGATAGTTTGAGCTATGCTTATTCTACTTTTGTCCAATTTTCTTGTTCCATTCTTGATTATATGTGTCTAGGATGCCTCTTGCCAATTTTCATCTGATTCCATTTCAGGGCCGAAACAAGGTTTGTTCGTGGGTGATAATCTACAAAAACCGGCTTTTTCGTTCGATTTTTTGTTTTCCGGAAAATGTTTCAAAAGTGACCAAGAATTATCGTAGTGTATACTAGAGCATAAATGTAGCAAATGGCAATGACATTCCTCCTTTTGTAAAGATTTACGGTGTGTTTATCGCTCGAATCGAGCATGTGAATAATGGACAAAAACGATGGTTTGGGCTATGCCTATACTACTTTTTGCCAATTTTCATGTTCCATTCTTGATTATATGTGTCTAGGATGTCTCCCTGCCAATTTTTATCGATTCCATTTCAGTCCCGAAACGAGGTTTTTTTGTGGGTTACAGTCCACAAAAATCGGCTTTTTGTCGATTTTTTTTATTTCCAGAATATGTTCCGAAAATGACCGAGCATACTCCAAGGGTATAGTAGAGTATAATTGTAGCATATGGCAATGTCATTCCTCCTTCTTGACAGATTTACGGTGTGTTTATCGCTCGATTCGAGCATGTGAATAATGGACAAAATCGATGGTTTGGGCTATGCCTATACTGCTTTTTGCCAATTTTCTTGTTCCATTCTTGATTATATGTGTCTAGGATGTCTCTCTGCCAATTTTTATCCGATTCCATTTTAGGCCCGAAACGAGGTTTTTTGTGGGTTATAGTCCACAAAAACCGGCTTTTTGTCGATTTTTTGTGTTTCCTGAATATGTTCCGAAAATGACCGAGCATACTCAAAGGGTATATTAGAGCATAATTGTAGCATATGGCAATGTCTTTCCTTCTTCTTGTTAGATTTACGATGTGTTTATCGCTCGATTCGAGCATGTGAATAATGGACAAAACCGATGGTTTAATTTGGGCTATGCCTATTCTACTTTTTGCAAATTATCTTGTTCCATTCTTGATTATATGTGTCTAGGATACCTCTCGCCAATTTTCATCTGTTCCATTTCAGGTCCGAAACAAGGTTTTTTCGTGGGTTATAGTCCACAAAAACCAGCTTTTTGTCGATTTTTTTGTTTCCGGGAAATGACCGAGCATATTCCAAAGGTAAACTGGAGCATAATTGTAGCATTTGACAATCTCAATCCTCTTTCTTGATAACTTTACAATGTGTTTATCGCTCGATTCGAGCATGTGAATTATTGACAAAAAAGATAGTTTGCGCTATGCCTATTCTACTTTTGTCCAATTTTCTTGTTC
>CAAKMY010034840.1:0-14742 GCA_901111285.1 Corrigiola litoralis | reverse complement strand
GTGTATAAGATAATAGTATATATTAGTTATTGATGTTATTGTTTAAATAAAGGTCTATATTATTCAAATATTCTTCATACTCGAGCTGCTCGAGCTCGAGCTCATCGCGAGCCGGCTCAGCTCATGATCACCCCTAGTCCAAAAGCAATTGCCACAGTAGTAAAACACGATAGATACTCAACTACAATAGGGAGTGAAAAGAGACTAACGATAACATGGAACACCTAACAGCAAACAATGATCAAAACCACCAACTATAAATCTTCATATGACTCCGCTTGCAGCAACTCGATGACCGGAGCAATTAAAATCCTAGGGAAGGAAGAAGTCCACCAATCAGACATGAAAATGGGATATGATCAATCAAGTGCCACTGGGATAGAGAAGGATGACACAAGGTAGAAATTTATTAAAAAAACAAAAAAAAAAAAAAACTAAGGTTTCCAGATCTTGCTAGAGGTTTGCCGACGACTGGAGGAGACTTATTGGTGGCCTCTGGCAAGCCTTGGTTCTGAAGTAGAAAGCTTCGTTTAATTTGGGAAGGAATAGCCTTGAGAGACAAGGAGGAGGAGGAATAATATCTATATAACAGTACGATTCTTCTTGTCAATTCTTACAATGTAAAACTACCAATGTTTTATATATGACGAGCTACGTGTATGCTTGAAAAAACCATTGTATACTTCAAAAATGAAGCCAAAACTTGGAGCCAAATATTATTGTATTATTATGAATTTTGTTATTAAGAAAAGACAAACTATTGATACTTTTGTTCACTTCTTCACTCACCATTGAACAACATATTTGGACTCTCCAATTTCTTACTTGAAACACTGGAAATAAAATAGGTGAATTCGTTGTTACACCAAGTCAACTTAACCTCATTTTATAATTAATCCACCCAATGTTGATCCAATGCAATTGAAAAATGAACTAAAATTTGCTCTACCTAATACCTAATACTTAACTAATTTGAGATTGATAGAAATTAATCAACTAGTTAGTTCATTTTTAAGTATTGATCAACTTTCAAATTAATATTACGTCGGATTAGTGTGAAAGTGTGATTTCTTTGTCGCTCTTGTTTTGTAAAATGGGGTCATGGATGTCTAAATGACTCCTCATTCTTATTTTATGTAACCCCAAAATTCTCTCTTCTTTCTTCCTAGTTTTTCACAAAATACTGCTCACTCTGAACTTCCTCTCCTCCTTCCTCTCTCATCTCCCTCTTCAACTTAATGTAAAATTTGAAATTAAACTCTCCCTCACCACCACTCCCTTCCTGCAGTAGGAGCTACAAGTGATACAGAAAACTCAAGTAGTCAAGACACAAGCACAGGAAACACTACAGAGGAGGGCATCACTAACAACATTGTCCAACCTTTTCAGTTTAGCCAATCCTCCTTATCTCAGAGCTCAGGGTGGGACAAGTCAGACAGCAACCTTTTGATAACAATGATCATAGAACCCCCAGGGGGGGACTGATTCCTTAGTCCTAAAAACTGCACCAGTCAAGCTTGTCCAAGAAATAACTAAAGGCATTATAGCATCAAATGGTAGTCCTGAATGAGTCTCTTAGGGTCAAATACACTTGTGACTGTGTGAGATTTTATTCAGAGAAGTCAAGGAACTTTTATGCAGCTCGAGATAGCAACAAACTCAGAAGGAAGCAGAGTCACAAGAATGGAGGACCACAAACTGTCTGATAGTGACAGCAGTGTTGTTTGCTAGCCTGAGCATTGTCTAGTCTGGTAGTTGAGCTGAGAAGAGGACCACTTCTGCACTAGGAGATGCTCTAATAGCCGTTGAAGACCATCCTAAAACTTGCAAGACTGAGTGTAGCCTTTTGTTAGCCTTTAACATTACTGTCTCTTGTAATTACTAGTTAATCAGGTTGAGTACTTTCCCTGACTTTTAGTCTTTAGTTCTGTAATTAGTTAGTAATCAAGCAGAGGTTACTTCCTTGATTACTAGCCTTTTTCTTTGTGAGAGTTGTCTATATAAGACACTCTCTTAGACTGTATGAAGGGGACTATCTTTTAAAACTTAAGAATACAACTTTTGCTTGGACCTGCTGAGTCCCTTGTCTCTGTCTTTCCTAGGGTAAAGAAGAGTGTCATTTAGCCTGTTGTGCTTGCTTTCACAGTTAAGGAAGTCGAGACAATACAATTGTTGTTCTCACTTGTCTTTTCATATCCTTGTGACAGCCTGATTCTAAGGTCAAGGCTCTTAGGTAAACACAGGAGTGCTATATCACCTGTTTTACAAAGAGTTTTGTCTTGTTTTAATAGCCACATGCTGCACTTCCCCCACTTCTCATTCCCCTACGTGGCCGCCGCTTCAGTTCTCCTTCCCCCACACTGATATCCCCCTCTCCCTAAGTTACTCGCCCTACCACCGTGCTGACTCAACGGCCCTAAACCCTCCCCTGCATTGACTCAATGACCTTTTCCCTTCCCCATGTTACCCCATTGGCGTTCTCCCCCCTTGCACCGCCCTGTGGGACTCCCCTTCTCTATGTACTGCCCCTCGCCTCATTGCCCTTCCCCTTAACATCTCTTTCCCCTACCCCGTTGCATCCCTTCCCCTAAGAAGTGCTTACCTCATATTTGTTGGGGGGTGATAGAGTAAAGAAACAGTTAGATGGTTAGACACGAAAATATAACCCTAAGAAACTGAAAAATAATCCTAAAAAAGTGGAAAAAGAAACTGGGTTAGAGACATGGTAGTGGTGAAAACAAGTTCAATTCCATATGAGAGATTGAGAAGGTAATATCCGAATCAAGTACCACCAATGATATATGTTTTTCCTAATTTAATTACCAAGAACAAGAATGGAGAATGGCTGAACTTAATAATTGGAATATACGTATAGCAGAAGCAATAATAGAGATCAACACTTTTCCAGGTGAGCCAAGCCATACAGTTAGGTACCAATATTGTGAGATGTAAAGGAATTTAAAGATTAGGAGTCCCAGGCCCAGCTGAATATTGTGAAATAGCTAGCCAGGATGCAAATGTTTTCATATACCTTGAAGAAACAATACCTTTTCTTTGGCGATCAAAATATATATTCGTTTCACCAGTAAAATAACTGGGGAGCATTTCAGTTTGAGTGTGTAGATATTACAACAAAGGGTAAAACCAAAAGAATCTCTAACCGTTCTTATCCACCCGAAGGGAAGAGAGGAGGCCAAAAAGAAACATATAATTAAAAATAAAAAAATTTCAAACATCGTTTCATACAAAAATCGCCAACCATCAGGCTGACGAGAAACCTAAAATACAGATGAAAAATCTACACTACTATCCCTTACCCCCTTAGTTAATTAAGTACAGAGGCCATTGACCTTTTGAGTCACAGCATCAACGTCCTCATCTTGTTCAGCAATTGGCTCTTCCTGAAAAGAGAAAAAGGACGTTACAAGAAATGAATGGTAACCCCTTCGCAAAGGCATTTAGAGCTACTAGTTACTAGCAGATCAAACAAGTACTGGCAGCTAGCTCAATGTACATTCAACCTCCTGCCTTCTCAGCAAATTATTTTCTGAACTCTACTTTATCTTAGTGCAATGCAACGATGCACTTCCATCTCAATGGGGTGACAAACACCCAAGAGCGAGACTTATGCTACAAGTTACAACAAAGTATATCCCAGATGTGTTATGAGAGGCTCACATCAGTTGAAAAGAGGAAGGAAGAGTAACAAATAAGTCAAGTGGGCTAGTCACATCGGTTGGAAAGACTTATGCCATGGAGGGAAGGGAACTCTTTCAATGTAGTATCTTGTAGGGAAAAAAGAAGACCAAGTTTTCATGACACCAAACCAATACTTCAACCACTAAGGATCTATATCACAGACTACATTGACAAGGCTCTGCCGATCTCCTGTTTCAGGGAAATTAAGAACGATTTTCTAAAATAATACTTAATAATAAATTATAAAACAAAGTAGGTTTTAGTGAAACCTATTTACATGAAATAAGTTGGGACACTGCAAAACCTCTCATTTGTATCCAAACCAACCAACCAAGCCGAACTAAAATGAAACTACCCACCCTTAGTAAAACCAGTGACTATCATTTCTTTTCTCTCTTTACTTCAACCAGCAGCCTCCTATCTGGCAAATTTTCTTTTGCTTGATTTCCAGACTTCTGCCTCACCCATCGACTCCTACATGCATCTCCACTGAACTTCACACCACCACAGCTCAACCGTTCCCTTATATCATCCCTTACTCTCTCTGATGCGGAAGCAAAGGAGATGACCTTACAATCTGAGGGAAACACCCTTCTACATGCCCTTAGTTTTAGTTACAGTCTATGTATGATCACATGGGCTGCACTGGACATGATCTAGGCGTGTGAGTTCCAGTTGGGCTGATTCAATCTAATTCAGCCTTTCATACATTTAAGTTTTCTAGTTTCCTTCTTTTTTCAGTCAAGGGAGTCTATTATAGATTTTCCGCTGTTCTTGGATTGATTTTAGGTCGAAAAGTCTACAAACCCTCTATGATATGGTATGATTTTCTAGGAGTGTTAGTGTGTGAACACAATTAGGGAAGTTTCCTAATTACTTAAGGTCTGTTTATGCACAACAATGTAGCCTATAAAAGGCACACATACTTCATCATTTCCAGTAGTTTATTGAATCAACTCTAAAGTGTTAACCTTCGTGTTATCAATCCAGAAATTTTGTTCCTTGTACTCTAATGTTTTAGGATCACAGATTCAACCAAGACTATTAAATCTGACTTCTCCGAGTTAGATTGCGTCTTATAGTTCGGGCTTGGTGGTTAATTTCTTTAAAATGCTGTTCATATCCTTTGTTTTCACTCAAATCAGTTATTGATTTCATGTTTTCATATCTTGGTATTGTTTTCTGCATCTTGTTTCCACCACATATGATTTGAAGCTTCGCAAATGCATCACACTCTTTCTCACCTCCCCCCCGAATCTTGCCACCTTCAACCACTGGTTCTAGTCACCACTGCCCTGCTTCTCGACCATGGGTTTTCCTTTGCCTCTTCAAAGGG
Organism: Corrigiola litoralis; assembly: GCA_901111285.1. Classification (NCBI taxonomy): domain Eukaryota; kingdom Viridiplantae; phylum Streptophyta; class Magnoliopsida; order Caryophyllales; family Caryophyllaceae; genus Corrigiola; species Corrigiola litoralis. Next base: position 9,707 of record CAAKMY010034840.1, on the reverse strand, counting down.
TCTTGAACTAACTTTGGTTGCGGGCCCAAGAAAAAATCCAACCACCTGTAGTCAGGATTTAGACCCCAGATTATTTGTGCATGTAAGTGGCTAATTTTTAATATTTTTTCAATTTTCCACGAATTTAGCTGGAGGCGATGGTTATCGTGTAAAAGGTGGTGGGAATAGACTTGGCTAGTGATGCAAGGCTACAATTGATGGTGGCATTTGTTTTGGCCTAAGAAAAGTGGGTGGCAGCTAAGAATCAGGTGGTGGTGTATGTAAAAAGTGGTGTGATAGGGTGGCTTCTCATGAAAGGCAGCAAAAGGCCAAGACGGCTTCCGCCCAAAACCACAGCCCAAAGAGGCTTCCACTCATAGCCCTGTTGGCCCATAGCGGCTTATGCTAAAGCCGCTATTCCAGACGGCGGGTTTACCCCTTACCTCTTGACAACCCACCCTGTGTAAACAATTTGCTCCAAAACCTTATATTGTCAAATAATTCATCTCCGAGCCCTATTTCAAAATAAATAAATAAACATTCGGCATTGGACGTCCTTTCTTTCTTTCCACTTTTGGTGGGGGGTGTGGAGGATGGTGGTGGCTGGGAAAGAGTCATACCAAAACTTCTAGTGCGTATAGAGTAAGAGAGTTTTCAGTGATCTAAAGGAATCCTACACCCAATTTGACTTAGACACACAGATGGCAGGGTGAAAGTTATTTGGACTATGTCCAAACTCAAGACCAATGCAATCCGAATTAGCTATTTTGATTGGAATTTTCAGGATTCGGATTGGATTAAGACTCAAAAATTTGAGTCCATAAAATTTCGGATTGGACATGGATTCAAGGGTTTAAAGTCCAAATTAGACCAAAATTTTCAAAAACCTTTAAGATGTTACGCTTCAACTAATTTAAAATATTTTGATATAGGAGTTGACGAGACAATTACCGCTTATTCATCACAATTAGACAATAAGGCAGGACATTTGTATTTTAAATTATTGTTTTGCTAGATAAATTAACTCTTTGACAACCTTTTCTAACAAAAATGGCCTATTTTGGATTCCAAATGGCGTAAAAATCATTTACAAGCAATATTATTTGGATTAGATTGGATTGGATTTGACTCACTTTGATTCGGATTGCATTTGAACTCAAAAAGTTGAGTCCATAATATTTTGGATTGGATATGGACTTAAAAAAGTCCAATCCAAACCGTAAAAATTTACAACCCTAGAGATGGGTCTGCTTTGCAGAGTACACTGCCAGGACAGCTAGGGGGAGGGGAGTGTCATCACAGTTGGATCTAGATAAACAAATGGCAACCTTCAAAGAAAAAGAAAAAAAGAGACCAACATATAATACCTCAGGGTCTCTTTTAGATTGCACTCCAATACATTTGGAACCACTGATGCTAGCACTCTTCAGCAGACTGCGAGCACTATAATTTGGTTTATTTTGCCCATTCTGCATCACATCATATTCTGATCCATCAGCAGTTGAACTAGGAGGACTTTCAAGAGCAGCACGCGCAATTGCTTGGTTCTCCAGATCAATATTCTCATTTGCATCTTCTTTAGGGGCTGGAACTCTCTCTCTGCAGAGAAGGATTGAAACATATATCAAAGGACACATTAGTGGATATGCAAGGAAGGAAAATCTGTTAAAATGTTCCAAAATGCAGACGGCCAGTTTATATCATAGATTTTTTTATTTATTTCATTTTCCTTTTTCTCTTTTAAAGGAAGTGTGCCATGGGAAGGGGAAGCAAAATCATGAAACTATGACAAGCCAATTCTATCAATAGACATCACGATCTGAATGTGATTTGTCACTTAAAGCAGGCTGGGCGTTCAATAGGTGGCATGGAGAGACTAGAGCATCATTTGATAAATTGGACAGACATAACAAAGTGCTTTTACCTAGGCAAGGAAGCGTGTTGTCTCTGGAGAGGTGTACTTTTTTCACCTTTGCCTAAGTGGTCCTCAAGATGGGCAAACTGTCTCTTAAATCGATCAACCCCACTGCGCAAAGACAAAAACATTCACAAGATATCAGTGGAGCTTGTACACTAAGCAGTTATGTGTTATGAATGAAGTTCCAAGAACATACAGCATGAAAAATCATCAGATTCCAAATGGCGTAAAACTCATTTACAAGCTAATAAATGTGAATTCATTGGATGTAAAAGGACAAATATGCAAAAAAAAAAAAACAAATTTATTAAGAATACGGAAAATGGGAAGTTAACAAAACAAAACCATTAAGTCTAGCCTCCACATTGAATAGCCTAGGTGTATACTGTTTTTCACCATGTGGCATCAAATAAACAGCAAGTTTTTAATTAACAAAACAGAAAAGGGTAAAAAAATGATGTTTAATGTCAGAGATCAAGATACCACAAATATCTATCACTTTAACCAAGAAATACCTCTCAATAAACAAGCAAGCAATATGCTATAACTCTTCATCAACTGATTTTCACGAAGTGAAAAGAAAGTTGAGGATGAAACTGAAAAGTCAACATTTGTTCCAGAATAAAAATGTATAGTCCTTTGCCAAACCAGCAGATGCGGACAAACTCTTTTTATGTTTAAAATCGAGATTTCTCTCTACAAAGATAATGAAACAAACAAATTTGAAGGTCTAACCAAGAGGCAAGAAAAAGTTAAACAGAGAAAGAACCGTCAATATCAAATAAGCCTGAAACTCAGAGAATCTTTGATAAGCCATATAAATTTGTTCAGAGCACAGGTAAATCATTTCCCCTTTTCTCTATATTTTTCAAACAAGATGGGAAGATTTTACTTTAAAAGCATCAGCTAAACATCATAGGCTATATGTACCAAGTTTCACAGAGGAACGGTCTATTCCCACACCCAAAATGTCTATTCCCGCACTATTCCAACAATATAGTCCTAGGCTTCAATAGGTTGGATTTTGAATTTTCGTTGAGTTATGCACATACAACAGGTATTTGAAAAGGAAAATCATACTCACCCACCGGGTGGCTACCAGTTTGGTAGTCACCCTCTCACATGATTTTTAGAAACATTTTTCCTTTTTAAAGGTAAAATAAAATATGTGAGAGGGTGGGCACCAAATTGGTACCCTTTTTAAAGGTAAAATAAATTATGTGAGAGGGTGGGCACCAAATTGGTACCCACCCAGTGAGTCTCTATAATCTCCCTTTGAAAAAGGTACCCCCCCCCCCCCCTCTCCCACCTTTTCCAAGTGGGGGCCTTACCAGCTAAATATTATAAAGTATAAAACTAACAACAAACAAAACTAGGAATTTTTCACAAGGTACTCCTACACTCTTCATAATTTAAAGAACACTCTTACTTTTCAAAATTTTGACAGGTTATTTTAAGTACATGACACAGAGACCAAGTCAAACTGTGTTTAGCGGCAGAATTAACCCGCTTCCCACAACTACTTTGAGAAGTTTATACATCATTTTCTCATGACGGAAAGCTTGTTTTAACGAAAAGTTAACTTTTGGTTATATAGTGACTCACAAACAAACATCGAGGGCACCGCATGAAAAAATAAAATATTAAAGGTACCTTGTGAGTTATTGAAACTTCAAGAGTACACTGTGAAATATCCCAAAAAAGGTATTTTAGATTGGGATAAAACGGTTAAATAACATAATATCAAACTATTTCACATAGAGAAATGTTTTACTCCCATATGATTGTGAGTTGTGAAACTTTGGGATTGATTAAGGGCACATTAAACAGAAAGATCCCCAACCATCACACAGCTTGAAAAGAGCTTTACAGTTCCCAGATATAGAAGATCTCAACATTACCATTTCTAATGATAACGTAGAGAACTATAGGACTTAAAGGTTAAACTACAATAGCCAACTAAAACCGCAAAAGTAAGAATACGAGTAAAGTTGATAAGCTGGCGATGATCACAACTTCATCGAAGGTGCAGAAAAACCGACCACCCATAACAGATAGGTAGCATCAAAGACTAGCGATTTGTAATATTATTCCATCGAGATTCAAAAAGCAATAAATCACCACAGCAGAAACCATCTGTTCTTTGGATTTTGGTGGATAGGAAACAAACAAGAAAGACAAGCATCTTGATGTGATGTAGCTTAGAATATGTATAGAAGATACAATCAACAAAAAGATAAGCCTACCTAGGATACATAAAGCCAGTTTGATCCTGGCCACGAAGATATTCCTGAAGCATCTGGGGATGGTACTCCAATATCTGTTTACTTCATGATAATATTTATAGCAGTTACTATCTGGTTGGACCAAAAATAATTTAGAACATACTCAATTTGCAAGCAGTACCTCTCTATAAATTAGTTCTCTAACATCCTCTTTTGCAACTTTTCTTCTTTCAAACTCAAACTCCAGCTTGGAAATGGGTGTAGTGGTAGGTTCGCGATCCACATTTGCCAATCCATAAAAATAGGGATCTGTCAATGCCTGCATGAAAAAACAAGTTGCCAATAGTTAGCAATCATTACGAACTTATTAATCAAGTGAGGTCCTTCTAAGGTTTGTGACAAACTTAGATTTTTGAAGCAACCAAAATTCAGATTACATACCTCGTCAGCACTTGGACGGTCTTTAGGATCAAATGCAAGAAGGCGTTCTAAGAGCCGAAGAGCCAACGGATCTACCTTGGGAAATTTTTGGGAGAACGGAATTGGTGGTTTCTTCCTCATGCTACCTAGATACCTTCTGGCCTTCTCATTCCTTATCTATTTATATCACAATCATTAGTAGAAGGAGATGAAAATAACAGACATGAACTTAAAGAAAAAGCCATCCATAGAAAAATGTGAAGTCACCCACATATTATAAAAGCCCTTTAGCGCACTGAAATCAGATCTCACAGTTGATAAATAAGACAAAAAATCAGTAATGAGAGCACTAACCTTCGCAATGCCTTCAGGGGGCGGTGTGCCAAGAAGATCTGTCATGAGGTCCAACTGATGCACCACATTCTTTCCGGGAAACAACGGTTTACCAGTGAGCATTTCCGCAAATATACATCCTATGCTCCACATGTCAATAGCAGGAGTATACTACACAGGTAAGAGTGGAATTACAATTGACTACACATAGTAAATTCCCATAAAAGTGAACAGAGGTACGCAAATATAAGGAACTTAGGCACCACATAAAAATAAGAAAGCGAAGACAGATAATATCAATATAGAAGCGAAGTAACTGAGCATAGGATAAACTCTAGAACTCTTAGAGTGACAAATTTTCAAATTAATAGCAAACAATAGTTCTCCTTGCACAAGAAATAATTTGGCTAAAAATTCTCAGACAATAAATACTTGACATAGAAGTACATCAACTAAAGAAAATAGTCAGGCAACTGAGTCATTTAGATTAAGCACGATCATGTCCATGACAGCTTGTAAGGATACATAAACAGGGTAAAACTTCTTCCAAATTAAAAATCAATGACCACTGATTGAGAAGTCCTACTAATAGAGCTTATTGGAATCACTAGCATAAATTCCAAAATTAAACAACAAAATGTTTTTCAGAAGAACATTATAAACTAAAATAAAAGATTAGGAAGAGGGGGGCGGGGGGCAGATGCCTGGAGTTTTGATATTTCTAATAAGTAGAGTAAATAATAAAAAAAAAGTTTTAATATTTCTAATAAGTAGAGTAAATAATAAAGAAAACCACCTCTTCTGGCTCCCCCCCCCCCCCCCCCATCTCTCCCTTTATCCGTTTTCTTAGGGTGAATTGTAGCTCAATTACAGACATAGGGCTTTCTGAAATAGCAACAAAAGAAAAAAGGACCATTTTGCCCACGTAGTGAGACTATTGAACGGCTATCATGATTGCTTAATCATTGCACAGAGAGAAGATAAAGATTGGGGTTTTCCGTTTATTTGTTTTCTCAAGTTCTGGAAAAGGGTGGCAGGGCATGTACATGAATCATTTTCATAATGGAAAGTCCCACAAGTGTTCCACATTCGAATATTCAGGAAGCCACATGCGAGCTATGAGGGCAGTACAGTTATAATAGCCTCCTTGTCAAATTCATTTAAAGATCACCAGGCATTCAAACTAAACTACTTCAGATGAGGTAATGACAACATAGATACGAACATAATTCAACATTAAGTTACAGGAAACCAAATGTCCTTTTATTGAACGGCTATCATGATTGCTTAATCATTGCACAGAGCGAAGATAAAGATTGGGGTTTTCCGTTTATTTGTTTTCTCAAGTTCTGGAAAAGGGTGGCAGGGCATGTACATGAATCATTTTCATCATGGAAAGTCCCACAAGTGTTCCACATTCGAATATTCAGGAAGCCACATGCGAGCTATGAGGGCAGTACAGTTTATAATAGCCTCCTTGTCAAATTCATTTAAAGATCACCAGGCATTCAAACTAAACTACTTCAGATGAGGTAATGACAACATAGATACGAACATAATTCAACATTAAGTTACATGAAACCAAATGTCCTTTTATCAAGAAATGAGTCAACAGAATAGTAATAAAGGGGGAGAAGGAAACACCAAGAGAAAAGATAAAAAGAATCAGCATGATGATAAACAAGCCCCAAAAATAATGAATTACCATGCTTAGCTTTCTTCAGAGATGTACGAATAAATAAATAAATAAATAGCATATGCAACAAATAAGTTTCACACATAAAGAGCTTACCTTGGAGAAAAAGGAGCCACATAGCTCTGGAGCACGATACCATCTAGTTGCAACATAGTCCTTTGCATAATATGAAGATAGAAACAATTAGCAATAGAGTACGGATTTGCGTAAGAAATTTTTTTACACAAAGAGCCCAAAAGTTGATATTATATGAGACCGGTGACATACTGTCCAAAATATAGCCGAAGGGGCATCATTAAATGAAACGCGAGCAAGGCCAAAGTCACATATCTTTAGCTTGCAGTCAGCATTCGCAAGGATGTTTTTCGGCTTTAAATCTCGATGGAAGACATTTGCTGCAGAATATGGAAATAATTGGTGTTAACATCATGCATCAATTTGAAACTGACATAACCCATCGTTGATTCCTAGAATAAAGTCAGCAAAGTAACCTGTATGTATATATTTCAGTCCACGCAGAAGTTGGTACAAGAAAAATTGATAATGTTCAGGAGTTAGGTCATCATTAGCCTTAATTACTTGGTGAAGATCAGACTCCATCAGCTCAAAAACTACATAGATGTCCTTGAATTCTCTTCGAGAAGGGGGAAGCATAATGTGCTTTATTTCCACAATGTCTGGATGACGAAGTAGCCGTAGAAGCTTAATTTCTCTAAGTATTCTAGTGGCATCAGAGACATGCTCAAACACATCATTGATCTTCTTAATAGCTACTTTTTCTCCAGTATGAGTATCAACTGCTGAACCGACAACACCATAACTTCCTTTCCCAATAATTTCTTGGACTTGGTAACGGCTGGCCTCGCCATACTCTGTAAAGAACTCGTTTTCTAGGGGATTCTGAACCAATTTAGCAGAGCATATATCAGAAACACAAACCAATACTATAAGATATTACATAAGAACACAAAAGTATAACACAAATTACTATTGAAGTCTAGTTAATGAGAAGGTGGGTTTTCCCAACAGAGCAATAATATATTTCTACTTTTGCATAGTATGTCGCATGCCAAATCTAACAAAAACCAATCTCTTCCAACTGACATAATCACAAATTTTTCCTGGAGATCTATAACTTTGATATATTATCCTAGAAATCTAGGTTCCCTTAAAGGAATCTTTATGATAGACAGTGAACTATGAACATCTAGAGCACATTCCTCATCGAAACATATTTGGTCCATAATCAAATATTCAGCAAAGCTGTATTTCCCTTTTCCACCATCTACAATAATTTGTGGCCTGATTTCATCAAAGATAACCCCCTACAACCTTCATATCAGTTCAAGCAAACAGTTCTCAAATAAATGTACGTTAATGATAAGTTTAACAAGGAGTTCATAATACAAGAGGACAAGTATTATTAATGTTCACAAGCACAGATAGAAAACTGCAAATCCAGTATATGTTATAACACCAGAACATTGTCCAGGCAAGGATCACAATTTTGAAGAATCATCTAGTCATTAATTCATCATTAGCCATTTTAGATTGCAATTATATGAAATGGGAAGAGGAAAATATGAAATCAGAAAACAATCAAACAAAAAGAAAGGCAGTGATTTGTAGCATTAGACTTTCTGCATTAATGACTATGATGGTTATAAGAGGCTATTCTTCAGAAAGGTGTTATAAGCATCATTGTTTTGACTCACTCAAAACTACTTAGAAGAGAAACAGAAAGCCACATTGAACATATAATCTAGTTTCTGCAAAGTATTCAAACAAAGTCGTTGTCATTACATCATCCAGTAAATTGACCCATGTGCACATGCAACTGCCATACGTCAAAACCCAATCCTGGCGAACCAACATGTCTGTCACAAGTCACAACAAAATTACCCCCAATGTTCACAAAAACGCTTCCACCAACCTGGTTTCCGATTGACCCTTAAGGCGAAGTGCACCGAAAACGTGCTATTTCACGACAAAAAGAAGCGCAAAGGGCTATATGAGCCATTGTCATTTAGTCAAGTATTTTCCAAAACCAAAGAACAATCCTCGTAAACCAATATGCTTGAAAGAGACTGTCTATTTTTTTATCACAAAAGTAGACGGAGCCACGCTGGCCCAACAAAGAAATATAAATCTATGATTTGACTTGGATGAAGCTTGAGTTGATTCAGCTTGTAGGGAAACCATCTACTTCTCGCTCTACTTTTATCATACGGTCTTTTTAAAGAATTTGTGCAAAAAGAATGTTGCACAAAACAACGACTCAAATATAATCCTTCGCAGAAAACGGTTGGCCGAAATGCCCAATGGCTTGGAGTTCAACCTCCCTAGGGTAGTCACATGTTGGAATCATCATATCCCCTCCCCCTCATATTAACAGCTCCAATGTAACAAAAAAAAAAAAAAATTGACCTCAACATACACAATTCAGCACAAAATATCTTCTAAATCAAATGAATAAGAGGAGATCATTATTCATTAGCCCCAAATCCAAAACAAAACAATCAAGAAACGACGTGCTAAACCAACCCAGCTTCCTCCAAGCCAACCCTTTGCTGGGCCAGCATGGCTCCGTTTACTTTTATGATTAAAAAAAGACGACGTTCTCTCTCAAGACTTTCTGAGGAGGAGATCATTAATCCCATCAAAAAGAAACAATTAAAAGCAACATTACCAGATTGTCAACACACAAAAACACGGGACGGATCAAAGCCGAAAAATGACCAACAAGACGAAAATAATGACGAAGAAAGAACTGGGAAGAAAATCCAACCTTCTTGAGAGGATCCATAGGAGGAGGAGGAAGGAAACGAGAGGAAGTAAGAGCACGTTTAGGAACCTTGATAAGCTTCAACCCAGAAATATCAAAGTCAAATTCGATATCCAACTCTCCTTTAAATTCGGGAACCACAAACACTTGTCCCTCCCGATTGCTACTACTACTACTGTTGTCTTTGTTTACGTTTATTTTGTTGTTATTGTTGTTGTTATTAATAATGTTGTTATTATTTGGAACGTCTAATAATAATTTGCTATTGTTGTTTCGACGCTGAAACCATCGACGAACCCCATCCACGAGAGTTCCACTCCCCATATAACAACACAACACAATATATATATA
>CAAKMY010034838.1:0-12699 GCA_901111285.1 Corrigiola litoralis | reverse complement strand
TATTTTTTAGGAAACTTTTTGACTGGTCAATAAGCTTCCATCTACTTGAAAAGCTATTGCCAAACATGCTCGATACTGTTGCATGTACAAGGGCAAATCCATGTGACATCACTATTTAGTGGGGAAGGAGCCTAGTTTAATGATTTTTTTTTTTCCAAAGTAAGGCTCTTCATAAAAAAAATCTCATTCTACCACTCTTCACAAAATAATTCCCTCTATACGGTAAATTATTACATAAACACGAGTCCATGGTTCTACATGGACTCGGCCCATAACGCACGCCTCCAAATTCAACCCAACAAATCAAAAGAAAAAAACAGAAAATAAAAATAAAAAAGAAAACCCAACCCAACACGCATTCATTTGTTAGTTTCGAACAGTTTTTCTCTCTCATTTATTTTCATCTCATTTTTCTCTCCTCTCACTGCTCTTTTTTTTTTCTTTGAATATTCATCTGTTGTAGTCGATTTTCATCATCAAAAATTGTTCAACATGAAGTTTACGAATTTGAGAAAGGAGTTTTTCGGGGGGAAAACTAGTTCAAAAGGAAAATGAGAAACAAAAGATTGATGGCTAATTCTACAAGATCACCCGATCAAATATTATGGCAAATTAAGTTTGGTGTTCGTGTTAGACATTTAGATTGTGATTGTCCCACGTGTATCGCTGAACAAATCGACTCATCTAATGGATTAGACTCCTAGTTGTTTCGCTCTGATTCTGTTACCTTTTGGTTTGGGTGGTGTGTTCTAGTTTTTGGTTGTTGGCTAAGGTCTTGTGAGTTGTAACTCCTATCGTTGGCGCAATACAAAATTTTCTCTTAATTCTCCAAAAAATAAATAATCAAAATGAGCAAAATATAACTAATAAAATGAGTGTCTAACTACAATGAGCAAAATAACTATTTAGATGAGTGTCTAACAAAACGAGCAAAGTAACTAATTGAATGAGCATCTAACAAAATGAGGAAAGTAACTAATTAAAGAAGCATCTAACCACATGAGCAAACTAACTAACTAATGAGCATCTAACCAAAATGAGCAAAGTAACTAACAAAAGAAAAGCTAACCAAAATTAGCAAAGTAACTTTAAAAAAAAGGGAGAAGGGTGCATGTGAAATCGTGTAATCGCCCTTTATAAATAGATCACATCCACTTCCAATACCCCACAACTATACATTAAACATTTACATATACAAAGATAGAGAAAAATTTCGGCCACAAAGCAGAGATTCCAAAGCGACAAAGAGAGCGTTTCTAGAAAGAAGATTTCAATTGTGGAGTGCAACCAAAGCAATCGCTCATTATATCATCTATTATTCTCTCCAATGGCCTCAACTCCGCAAAAAATGACGCCTTCCTCCACATCCCCTTGCCCTGGTCAAAGTTAATTGCTATCTTTGTCTATTATTTTTATATATTTTGTCTTAAACTTAATTATCTTCAATTTAAATAAAATCTATGATAAATTGGTTAAATAATCTCATATGATAATTATAAAGACAAAGTGGTTTTTTTTTCAGTGAACTTAAATGTATTTCAGGTTGTGTTACCAAACAACCTTAAAATTTTCGATGACTGGAATTTTGGTCGAATAAGAAGGTTAGTCAAATAAGGTGACTAAAATGACTTACCAACAAACACATTCTATGTCTCCTGCCACAATGAACGGAATAGATCTTATAATATATCTCTCGAAATCTAAATCCTTAATTTTACTTTTCACGTGAGATTACTCCAAATTGGAAGTTCTATAGTTTAGGAGATATTACTTCTCTAAGCTGAATTTTCAGCTTCCTTTAATCTTGACACTCCGAGCTCCTTTAGTAACACTTATTGATTTTCTTATATTTTTGTTTTGAATGCCCTAGTTGTTATAGAATCACACTAACATACATAAAACTCAACAATTTCACAGAATTCTCCATCTTAGAACTACTTAATGCATTACGAGCAAAAAGCAATGTAAACCAACTAGAAATATAACGCAAATGATCACAAAATAGCACAATAAACTAGATGACCATTATACCATGAACCGAAATCCTTTTATTAAGTTTTTGTCTAAGGTGGCTAGGGGATGTCCGATGTATCACTCTTACGCATACAAGATTGTAGGGTCTACGAAGGTTGACTAAAAGCCATATGAATGACCCACTATCACAACAAATAACTGAAGCCAGTTCATTGAGACATTTGATTAGTCTATATAAATGCTAACCTTGATTTTTGTTTAAATAGGGAACTGAAATGTAACATTGTGAAGAAAGAAGAGAACTAGCTCAAGTGGTTGGAGCTATCTTACCCTAATCATGAAGTTGGGGGTTCGATTCTTATCTGCGACTTTGTGCACTCCTTTCAAACCAAAAAAAAATGTAACATTGTGAAGAACAGGCAAGACCATACGTATCTATCTCAACAAATCGGATTAGAATTTTTGATCAATGACGAATCCATCACATTGTTGACTGATCCTTGCATTGATCTGCTTCGTAACCCCGCTCATATGGTACATTTTGGCTACTGGGGTGTAGCTACTCTTAGATATCTTCCTCGTGTTATGGTAAATAGCTCTGAGTTTGAGTTTCTTCTTTTTTAATTGGTAACAAAACTATAAAATTTATCTCATTTATAGCTAGTATTATGTCGATCTTCTCCGTCTCTGATTAGAGGGTCAGCGCTTCTTACTTAAGATTAAGAAGCTGTGGAAGTATTTGATATGTTTCTTCCTTCCCTGCACTCATGTAGTCATGTCCACCCAATACACTAAAGGCTATGAGCCTCATTTGCCTTTCAATTCCAACTAAAGCTTGGGCTGTTGTAGCTTGCATGGAGCATTGGAGCTCGTAGTTGATGGTTTTCTCTAAGAAATTGTGTATAACAAATATGTTTTATATCTCATGGTCTGTCTTTATGCTTGATGCTTTATGTATAGGGGTTCCTTTGCCTTCGAGGACTCAAACAAGCCACCCCTTGGATCCACTATCTACTACTGAAATCAAAGTGGCAGTTTCTACTGTCAGGGCTGCTGGGGCAACTCCTGAGGTTTGTTGGACCTTGCTAATATATTTCTTTTTTGGTTTACATTATCATTCTTTATTGTAACTTCATTTTTGTTCACCTTTTAAGCAGGAGAGAGATGGCATGCGGTTCATTGAGGTCGTTTTGGTAGAGCCAGAAAAGCATGTGATTGCTATGGCAGATGCATATTTCTTTCCTCCTTTGCAGCCATCTTTGCTTCCCAGGATAAAAGGCAAACCGGTAATACCAACTAAACTTTCCCTGAGGCAGGCAAGAATCGTCGTCTACAACAAAAACACTAATGAAACTAGCTTATGGGTAGTTGAACTCACAGAAATTCATGCAACAATACGAAGTGGCTACCATAGGGCCAAAGTCATTTCATCCAATGTTGTTCCTGAAGTCCAGCCTCTCATGGTATTTGGTGTCTTTGTGCCTTATATCATGTCATTTCAACTATCCATCATAGCTGGTGAGGTCGATATGAAATGACTGTGGGTGTTGAGCCTTATTAGTGAATAGTAGCATAAAAAAGATCAACTGAAGAGTCTTTTTAAGTTAGGAGGTTAAATCTTTTTCCTACGTACTTGAATGTTTTAAGCTGGGTATAAGCGCAAATATGCACATGTGCTGTTTTATCTAGTGCATTTTTCTTGTTCGGTCATAATCACCTTTCTCCTCCAGTTTGATTGAATTGGCTTTAACCTAATTCATGAGGATGATACGTACTATTTCATATCAAATCCAGTGTTAATTAAACTTGTGTCCAACACCAAGGTTTTGTCTATCACATTTCACACTCATTGTCAGTTTGAGGTCAATGCAACAAGAGATATATGTGATGAGCCCACGGATTCAAATTTTTTAAATTGGGTAGCAATTTTCTACTTTTTCTACCAAATTTTATAAATTTAGGGGCAGCTTACCTTTTGCTACCTAAATCTGCCCCTGGTAGTAGTGGACCTAATGCTCATTTGAGGATCCAAAATTAAAAATTGGGGTAGCAATTCTATTATTGTGATTTGTTGCTGTAATTTTCTATATCTTTCTACCATTTTTTACCCTTTTTACCATATTTTTTTATAAAATTAGGGTAGCGTATGTTATCCTTCGACACTAGCTAAATCTGCTCCTGGCGCTTACTACATACTCTCAAGGGAATGTACTCCCACATGCACCTTACGTCCTTAGTCCTTAGTTCCTTACCTATAGTGATTCTTATGTACCTTAAACAAAGATTATATGCACAATTTTAAAGTTTATAGGAGTACATAATTTTTCATTATAAGGTACATATAAATCACAAAAGGTAGATAAAAAAATACTCAAACTTACATGTCGAGTACCTAATAATTTGTTCTTCGAGTCTAAGAACTGTGAGCTCCAATTATGTGTGCCCTATCAGCATTGCATGTGGTGCCAGAACTAATGTCTGAAAGACCCATCTAGTATGTTCCATTGCTGAAGAAGGATCTAGTCTATAGTCAGGAGTAATCTACAAATGAGAAATTTAAAATGTCTCGGTATCTGAATCTCTGGGAATTACCTTGTATATAAGTAATGTAACATGCATTTGGAGGGAGGGTGTTATGTTAGAAAGTACTACTTTGCAGAATGTTAAGTGAGGAAAAGATTGATAGTCAGCTTGACGGTTCAAATTATGTTGAACTCATGCATGACATAGCATGCTAAAATTTGCTGTATACTTTGCAGAATGTTGATTCATTCTGTTTTGAAAAACCAAAATTTGTGGACTTTCCCATGGTTGATGAATTATTCTCTTCGCTTTTTCATCACATCATGTTACCCATTTCCATCATCTGGTCGTTGAGAGAATTACTTTGTGACGAGGGATTTAGCTGTTCTTTATTCAGTACCTAACAACATTTCCCTTTATATTCTCATAGATGTCTACTTCCAATCAATATCATTCTCTGTTCATATACAATCGTAGGATGCTGTAGAAGATGCTGAATGTGAAGCACTTATAAAGGATTATCCTCCATTCTGTGAAGCTATGAAGAAGAGGGGTATCGAAGATATGGATCTTGTAATGATTGATGCGTGGTGAGTTTAGGAAATAAAGTTGCTCTTTTTTTTTAGTTATAGCTTTTTCTGTCTTTTGTCTTACCTCTTTCCTTTTGAGCGTTCGATTATGCCTTTATGTTGGCTTGGTCATTCTTGTCTTTATCGGTTATTTGTGTCACTGTGTTGCTTCTGCAGGTGTGTTGGTTATCATAGTGAGGTAGATTCCCCTAATCGAAGGCTTGCTAAGCCACTAATTTTCTGTCGAACTGAGAGCAATTCTCCAATGGAGAATGGGTATGCTCGTCCAGTTGAAGGAATCTATGTCCTTGTTGACGTGCAAAATATGGTAGTGGTTGAGTTTGAGGACAGGAAATTGGTTCCTCTACCACCTGCAGATCCTCTAAGAAATTACACTCCTGGTGAAACCAGAGGAGGTGTTGACAGAAGTGATATAAAGCCTTTGGTAATTCTTCAGCCTGAAGGCCCAAGTTTTCGTGTGAACGGCCATTTTGTTGAATGGCAGAAGGTATTGGTCTTTTGGTATTACAACTCTACCTCGGAACATATTATTACATTTTAAATTTTTTTGTCGAATTGTTAGCTTATCTGTCTCTTTGGTTCTTCCTAAATCCTGGTTCCTAGTGGAGTTTCCGTATTGGTTTCACTCCACGGGAAGGTTTGGTTATACACTCTGTTGCATATGTTGATGGCAGTAGAGGTCGTCGTTCTGTAGCTCAGAGGTTGAGTTTTGTTGAGATGGTGGTTCCCTATGGTGATCCAATTGAACCACATTGCTGGAAGAATGCATTTGATGCTGGTGAAGATGGCCTCGGCAGGAATGCACACTCTCTGAAGAGGGTTAGATCTTTGCCTGTTGCTGTCTGCTTTTCTCATTGGTGGAGTTATCTATAAAGTTCATAGTTTGTTTACCGCTTTATCTAGTCATCAGCCGAAATTACTGATTTTATCTATCTCCCATGCTGCAGGGTTGTGATTGTTTAGGTTATATTAGATATTTTGATGCCCATTTTACCAACTTCACTGGAGGTGTCGAAACGGTTGAAAATTGTGTCTGTTTACATGAGGAAGACCATGGAATATTATGGAAACATCAAGATTGGCGAACAGGGTTAGCTGAGGTCAGAAGATCCAGGAGGCTAACTGTTTCCTTCATCTGCACAGTCGCCAATTATGACTACGGATTCTACTGGCACTTTTACCAGGTAAGTCATCCCTACATGATTCTTTCACTGGATTGTATAGTTTAGTTGGTAGGTTCTTATTCGGACTGCTTCAGTGACTTGGCTGTGCTCGGGCAAGGCATCCTTGGCGTGATTCCTTCACTGGTTTGTGTAGTTCAGTTGGGAGGTTCTTCATTGGGAGTGCCTGGGTCACTTGATTGTGATCTGGTTGAGGCTTACGGCTGTGTCTATTACTTCATAGGGAACTAGCTAGGGAAGAGGTCAACCTGTTCTGTTATAGACCTTATGTTTTTAAGTCTTATTGGTAGGTGTAAAAGTTCTCACTCGTACAATTTACAGGATGGCAAGATTGAGGCTGAGGTTAAACTGACTGGCATTATCAGCTTAGGAGCACTTCTGCCTGGTGAAGTCCGAAAATATGGCACGACTATTGCTCCTGGGTTGTATGCACCAGTGCATCAACACTTCTTTGTTGCTCGTATGGACATGGCAGTTGATTGCAAGCCTGGTGAAGCTCTAAATCAGGTACAATCTGTAATCATTGGTATCTCATTTGTCAGTCCTGTTCCTGATGGATGTGCTCTATAGCTGTGCATGCATTACACTTTCACATGCTTACGAGTTAAATTAGTATATATAGCACTCATGAAGACACTTTAAACTTAGAAGTTAATACCAAGTGCACTTGGGTTGTATGCACCAACGAAGTTGTAATTCAAGAATCATTCGTTTAATTGATTAGTCTCACATAAACTTGTCTGTCTTCCTATAAGGAGGCAGGCCTTACATCTCCGCACATTTTTACGTTAATTATCTTAGTTTGAAGTTCCCCTATGTAAAACATTATCTATTACGGAGTAGTTCTTTGTTTGTCCTCCCCTTCATGTTAATAAAAATGTTTGAGACCTGTTCAATGAGTTAAACTAGAATTAAGGTAGAAGTCAATGACTAGAAATTAACAGCAATATTTTTATTACCTTCGGAATGTCTCCACTCGGGTATAAGGGTACCATGTCAGCTACTATAATTGACCCAAAAATATATGCTAAGGCTTAATTCCATATACTGCCTAATTACACATCTGCTTCCTGTTTCAGGTGGTTGAGTTGAATATTAAGGCAGAGGAAGTTGGGAAGGAAAATGTCCACAATAACGCATTCTATGCTGAGGAGAAAGTACTCAGATCTGAACTGAAAGCAATGCGAGATTGTAGTCCGTTAAGTGCTCGCCATTGGATTGTAAGATAGCTTGACCATGCCCTTGAAGTGTGTCTTATCTCTGCTGATCTCCGTCTAGTTCGTCCTCCCTCATCTTATGTCACTAGACTCACTACATAAACCTTTCGCCTTTGTTTTCATTATGTTGTTATATTAGTGATATTGCTAATTATCCTAAACTAGTTAGGGTAAGGCTATGCACTCTTGGATCTCCCTTAGTCGAGACCTTGCCCTGAGCAGGTCAATACTTGATTGTTGTTTTGTTGATTGAGGGAAAAGGTGTGGATGCTTATTTGTGCATCATTCATGCAACAGGTCAGGAATACGAGAAGTGTTAATCGTACAGGGCAACTGACAGGTTACAAGCTTGTACCTGGTGCAAACTGTCTACCCTTTGCAGGTCCTGAGGCAAAATTTCTGAGACAAGCTGCCTTCTTAAAGCATAACCTATGGGTTACACCTTATGCTCGTGGTGAGATGTATCCTGGTGGAGAGTTTCCGAATCAAAATCCGCGTGCTGGGGAGGGGTTGACGACTTGGGTTAAACAAAATCGCCCCTTGGAAGAAGCTGATATAGTTCTTTGGTAAAAAACAAAAAAAAAAAAAAATTCTTTACTGCTTTCTTTCATAGGTTGAATTATGCTTGTGAGCATGTGAATCAATAGACCTTCTCGCTTGACACAGGTATGTATTTGGGGTTACACATATACCACGTTTGGAGGACTGGCCTGTCATGCCGGTAGAACGTGTGGGTTTTATGCTCATGGTAATCTAATCCCTCCAGACTGAACTTTATTACTCCACTATGTTTGATCTTAGTGTACAATTGTGAATATAGATTAATTCTTGACTACCAGTGCTTCCCTTCGGAATATTGATCAACTGATGACCTTGTTTCTTCTCTTCGCTGTGCAGCCACATGGATTTTTCAACTGTTCACCAGCAGTTGATGTCCCACCCAATGCATATGACTCTGATGTTAAGGAAAGTAATGTGGTTGCTAAGCCTGTTCAAAATGGGGTTGATTGCCAAACTCTGAGAAGCTATTGAACTATTTTGGTTCCTTGAAACTTTCTGTTTGTACATAAAATGTTTGTGAACTAAGTAATGTAGAATACTTCCTTTCTAAAGTTGAAATTTCCATTGAGCCATTATCGTCCTGTTGCGCTTGTGACACAGCTACAGAATTGTCCTCACAATGCTAGCCTGTTGTGCTAAACTCCAATAATTCGAATTTAATGCCAGTGGATGTCGTCAATGCATATTAACTGGATACATTCCATAGCATTATACTGCACTTAGCACACGAACTACTCTGAATTTATGCAACGGGCAGTTTCGACACCACTCGGGTAATATATAGTTTGGTGTTCTGTAGTACTGTAGTTAGGGAACCTCAACGGTGTGCATTGTATCCTCTTAAGTACAATAGAAACTAGCTAGGTATTTAATTGTTGATCAAACTAATATTATATAGAATGAATTTCAATGGCATTAGCTCGATGCATTAATCCCCTGCAGACGTGGTCAGTTTATGAAATTATTAGGTTTGTGAAGGTGAGGAACTGAGGGTCCATAATATAAATCATTGATGAGTTCATGTATAACCCAAAATGCCCAACCTATGAAGTATGGTCCATATACTGTGAACCTATATATGTTCTACCCATGAGCAAAATCCAACTCGCTATGGGGCCCCAATCTCATCATAAAATTAGTACTACGTGTTATCAAATTTTTTTTTTGTTTTTTTGGTGTCACCAATAATCTTAAACATACGCAAGTACATTTTTTCTTTCTTTTTTTGCGATAAGTGGGATTTGTTTTAGTAAATCAGAAGATCTGTAACAACATGCGCCGCGGATAATTAATTCAATTTGTAGAGACGGTAAATCATTTTAGAATTGCAAATGAAATGTTACACTAATTTCTCATGCTCTCTGAAGAGCTGACCGGCAAATCAAAGAGACTAAAGAGAAGCTAGGTGTTCTACTGACGTGAGATAATTTTTTAATTTTTTTTTACAAAGATGGTTTGAGATAATGCCATAATGGGGGCAGTGTTACCAACTAAAGAGGAATTCACACCTCTGGAACATTTAATATAAGTGACAACTGACTAACTGAAGTACTCAAGAGTCAAGACTCAACAAGACAACAACTCAATCAATTGACACTAGATTCAAAAGAACCAGATTCTGATAAGGTATGCAGGTATTGCAATGAAACATTGGATTTCTTTAGCCTGTGGGCAGAGTACCATTTCTGGCATTTCGTCACATGCCATATTACCATGAAGAAAACAACTGAAGTAGCCTTGAATTTGGCTGTTTCATCACGTTTTGGTGTGTCTTAGAATAAAATTACCTTGATATAACTTTTACCTGGTTGCGACTGAGTTCAGTGGAACTCAATGTAGATAATAGATTAGATGTTAAATGTTTGTTCCAAGTCCCTCAACGTGCTAAGTAATTTTCAAACTTTCTTGGTGATTGTATATGCCTACCTATTTAGGAGTACTATGGATATCTCGTAATGGTAAGTTTGGCATAAAACCTTCAAAGTAAAGTTGTTATGCTCGTGCCATGATCTTTGATCGTACGTTGGACAAATTAAACACAACTACACTATGTCACACTTAAAAAGTATTGAAGGAGGATGGTCACACCTTCACTTGTACAATATGAGTCTATGTATATCAGCATATGTGCACACCTAACACATGGCGGCCAAAGTGTAATATTGTTCCACTAGCATGGGAATACTTCCTTAAAATGTGTTTCCCAACATTGTGTGTAAAGTTCAACTCGTTAAAAAAGAAAAGGACTATTAATTAAGTTTGAAGAGGTTCATATCGAAGAAAGAAGGGAAAACAAACATCAAATACAATTTCTTGTTAGCAACAAAGCTTTACATTGAAATACAAAAGGCTAATGATAATTTTAACTGAAGAAATAAATGATTTTATAAAAGGAATTTTCAATATTAAATGCATCATACATTTTGTGTTTGTAAAAACCTTACCCGCCAGAAGCAACAGGGGGATGGCGACCGACATATTCAGGCGGATATAAAGGGTTGCAAGGATAAGGAGTTCTTTTTTGTAAAATTGGGTAGAAAAATAGTAGAAAAGGTAGAGAAGGTAGAAAATTATATCTATATTGACAAAATTGTTATCCCTTTTTTAATATTGGATCTACTACTGCCAACAAAACTTCAATCTCCACCAATTGTCATTTATTTCGAATCTTTAGATAAAAAAGGTAGAAATGCACTAAAAATGAATTTTCTTCTTCGTATCTAGTCCTTTAAAAAAATAAGAAAAAATATAATTCCACCCCTCTTCCAAGCTAAGCTGATTAGGTACCAACCGTACATGAAATCATATTTTTCTTGATTATTTGAACTACACATTGCAATATGTATTCTTAATTGTTATTTTTCCAAGTTCTCATTATTTTTGAGGAAGGGACTAGTTCTCCAG
The DNA here is from genome assembly GCA_901111285.1 of Corrigiola litoralis. Classification (NCBI taxonomy): domain Eukaryota; kingdom Viridiplantae; phylum Streptophyta; class Magnoliopsida; order Caryophyllales; family Caryophyllaceae; genus Corrigiola; species Corrigiola litoralis. The sequence goes on along the minus strand of CAAKMY010034838.1, from coordinate 1,749 downwards.
TGAAGCGCTAGCTAGCAATGAGCATGTAATGCTTATGCAACCACCTTAGACCTTTATGCCAAGTGATAAAAGACGTACCTTATCGAAACAGTCCCATTGGCTAATGTTTGTTAGATTTGTCGACTGATCCCCACATGCCATCCTCATCAGTCATCACTCTCTCTCAGTCTCACTCTGCTCTCGTTTTCACTTTGCCAAACTAACCAAAACAAACCGCATCAGCACATTCCCTATGTTTAAATCACTTTCTATTTTAGTACATTTGGACTTAGACCTTGTAAAACACGTGGAGCAATCAAAATTGATATTATAAGCACAACTACAGTTGGGTTACTCCATATACTCCTTAGTTAACTAGCTGATGTGAAAGATATAGAAGACGTAACAAACGGGTATATGCTGGCTATTACTACCATCATGGCCGCCAGCTGAGTTATAGGAGTATTTGGGGCAAAGTCGACGAAAGCAATGTCAGCACTGTCAAGCACATTTCTCCAATTTTCTCTTGTTGAAAAGGACATTGTCCATGGAATTTTACATCTTTGCTTCCACTTCTCTTGTACGGATATAATCTTTGGAATCTACTCTTTGATCTCTTGTAATTACTCTGAAAACTCCCTAGCCAGTACTTTCAACTTTCAAGTATGGAGTATAAGATACCAACTAGAATACGAGTTTTGTGAATTGAGTTTAAACAACATTTACCTATTAATTTCGTACTTGGTTTTTCAGTTGCTTTAATACCAAAAAGTAGAGTACCATGTTCGATTGTTTGTGGTTGTTGACTTCTTGCTGATCTTGTTGATGGTGATGTTAATATGTAAGTTGTTTGTATGGAGTAATTAAGTGAAGGGATAAATTGAAAGTTCACATAAATTCCTCACCAATCGATATCTTCAACATAAAAAATAGCGAGGAAAGTTGAAATCTATAATTTGAAGTCTTTAGCATTAATATAACAAGGGTGAAATAAACGATGGGTTCTAATAGTTACCAAAAGAAGAGAGTTGCAGAACCCCAATAAAATAATTTATAGTTACTTGTTGTACTTACGTTTTGGCTAATTTGCCTTCTAGTTATCACCAATTATCTAATTTGTACTCGTACTTGTTTTATTGAAATAAAGGGATAATTTATACAAATATGATTGAAATGAAAATTGTTGATAAACAAAAGATGGCCATAAAGATGCGTTGTGGATTAGACTAATGAAGTATATTACGATCAATAGCATATATTTGTGATCTAAAACTTGCTAGTTTTTTGAAATTCTAAATATAAAACAAGAACTAGTGATGAGAATGATTAAAATTCTAAGTGCACCTAATTAGAAGTTTCCAATAATATCATTCAAAAGTTGTATAGATTGATAAGGAAATTAACAACCATATTTAGTCGAGACTAGGAGTTAGACGATCATTGTTAAGTGGTATATAACTGACAACCCAATAGAGTTGTTCTCTACTCATAACAAATGAGTTCGAGCAAGTATTTTGAAATGTTAGCATAGAGTATGATAAACATGACTACCACTCAAGAAAATAGTAATTTATAATGGAGCATATGAAACCATATTGACTTGATAAAACCGGTCCTTTTATATATTATCATTTCGACTTCTCATTCACAAACATGTTTCACTTTTCATCTTTTCTTATTTGTTAATATACAAAGCTTATGTTTCATATTTTCTTAATACATCAAAACTATTAATTGTATCGGAGATGAGTATATATATACATATATATA
>CAAKMY010034835.1:0-26913 GCA_901111285.1 Corrigiola litoralis | reverse complement strand
ACATATTTAAACATGTGCATAAAAACTGAAAAAAGCCCATTAACAATAGATTTCAATGAAGCGCTCAAGGCAACGCCTCAAGAGCCTCACCTGCCTCATGCTCCTCAAGCGCGCCTCATCGAATGGGCTTCGCCTTGCACATAAAAAGCGATGAAGCCCCATCGCCTCGCGCCTCAGCGCAGGCGATTGTTTTGGGTGGTTGTTTCTCAGAATACCTAGTTTTTTTGAACTTAACATTTAAGGTGTCTAGGACTCTACCTATATGGGAGCTTTAAATGGCAATTCTTCACCTTCTGGCCTTGTTAATTGCTGTAAACACAAAATTGTGGACATCAGGGTTCCATTTTACAAAGGAAAATACTTATGAAGAAATGTTTGTGATCTCATTTAATTGCCTATGCCCACTTTTTTTTATATAAAGAAAGTTAGATCTGTGCTTCCCTTTCTCAACCAAAAAAATAAAAGATAAGATAAAATAGTTCAATCATTGTTTACCGTAAAGTTTGATTAAAAAACTGTAGGTTCAATGTCTGAAAATCTATTTCTGAAATTGTGTCTTTGAAAGGATTTTTCTCTAGTGTCTAATGTCAATTATTGATATGGAAGTGTTGAGTAGATATTTGGATGAAAGCTAAAAGGATTAGGGAGGGGGAAACGAATTTTGAACTTGTATTCAAAGTTGTAAATGTAGGAGTTTTATGAAGGGGTTAGAGGTAGGTTAAGGCTGTGTCTCTAAGGACCAAGATGTTAAAGAAATAACTATTTTTGTAAGGTAGAGGATTATGATGGTAGGCTAAGGATGGACGACAAACTAGAATTTTCTCCAATCCCTACTGTGGGTATGGATGAGAGATTCATAGAGCTATACCGGAGCAACAACAACAACAATAACATTACCCTCGTGCCTACAAAGTATGAAAGGCGATAAGTCCCCCAATACCCATGATTCTGAGGTACGTCTTATCTCATGAATGTTGGAATGTGGTGGACGAGGATATAGTTCAACTGTTTCATGAGCATGAGCTCTTTAAGATTGCTGTTGTTGGAAAGATTATGAATTGATTTATATCACCCTTACTGAGATGGGCAGACCTGTGAAGGATAGAGATTCAGAAGTATTATTCCTCATTTACCGTGTACAAAATCTACCTAAGGTCCTTTTAATAGGCTAGGGTAGGATTATTTCATCCACATTCTCCATCGCTCAAAGTGTTATTGAGAAAGGGAGCAAAGTCCTAGTTCTTGTGGCTAGTGGGGTTGTACTTATGCGAGGAGGGTCAAAGGGGTATGACCCTCCAGTTGGTAGAAAGCCGTGATAGGGTTAGTTGGATTTTACAGGGTAAGGTGTTGGAGTATCAAGTTTTTGGGCATATGTCGAGATGGGTAGATGGGTGTTTGTGTCAGCTTATTTTCAGGTGAAACAGTAGGTGAATAAGGTAATTTGGTGTACGGAGTATGGTAACCTCCTTTCTCCGCTCCTTTGCTGGTTTTTGATACTCCGGGTTGCTTTTTGGCTCAAGAGGGAGGTGACAAGTGATGGGTCTTGCAGGGGTTCTTAAGATGGGCATGGTATCTTTGTGGGAATGATACTAATTCTTTTTCTTATTGATGAGTCTAAGTATCCTTCAGATCTTTGGAGTTCTATATAAAATCTTCCTGTTAAGTATCTAGTTGTTCCCTTAGAAGGCATTCCTAGGAGCTTATCATTTGGGAAATAAGTTGTTGAGAGTTATTTTAAGTGGAATTGGTGGGTGGGAGGAAGTTTTACTTCTCTCTAGGAGGGATTATTAGTTAATACCCTCTAGTATTCCTTCACATTACCTTCCCTTGTCATGATCCTTCCAAGGGTCTCTAATCATCTTGAGAAACTATGGGATGTGCTTGCAGGTTCATTGCCTCCTAGTCACTCAAGTCCGGTTTTGGAATAGCCCTAACGCAGGGGAGTTTTCTATCTCATCTTCTCGTCTTTGACATTGTTTCCGCCTTCAATGCACTTGTGTGATTTTTCCTCGTTAAGGAGGCTGATTTTTGCTCCTGGAATCAAGGAGAAGGAAATGAATTGGTTGACTTCTTTGTTATGGGCGCTTGATAATTGCTCCTTGGATTTTCTAGATTTAAGACTGGTTGGGGGATTATTCTGACTTTTTCTTTTGGAAATCCTTTATAACACTTTCAATAATACCTAAGGGGCCATTTAAGTGAAGGAAAAGATATGGAATCAAGAAAGAGGAAGGAAAGCAAATAACACCGCGATAGATAACCCATGTGTTTGGTTCGTCACCTAAATCACCCCCCCTCTCTTTTTCTTCTTCCATGGAAGAGGCAACAAGGTGGTGTTCGTGGGAATTAATTGCGTGGTGGTGTAAGTGTAAAAGGCTGTGGGGTGGTACCGGTTGGGAGGGATAGGTGGCTGGGTGATGATGGTCGGAGGGATTGGTTGTTGGGTGGCGCTGTTGGGAAGGGTGCGGTGGTGAAGTGGTGGTATTGTTAAAACCTAAGATGGGTCATCCTCGAATCTAGGGTGGGGAGTTGGGGATGATGATAAGAGGTTTAAAGGTAACTTAATAAGGATTTGGAAAAAAATTGATATGTGTGCATGGACTGTTTGTTTAAAGGGGTGCAACACTATTGTTGAGTTGGACACTCGGCGACCTTGTTCTCCATAGTTGTAAACTGCTTTTTTTTTTTCCTGTTGTAATTTTTTCTTATCTAAAAGATTTTTTTCCTTTATTATTGTTTCATATATTCTCCTCATTTTCTGTAACAAACTATAAACATCTTGTCTAGATGGCATCTTTTCGTAACTCAGTAAATCTTTAGGTCCTTTGATACTTAGACGCCTTAAGAGTGTTCGACACGGTCAAGGCTACAAGGATTCCACACTGAAGAAACTTGTATAATGTACTTCCTCTATTTCTTCTTATTTTTGTCATTTAACTTCTGAGCATCATTCATGAATAAAAGATAAAGATCAAATGAATTTTTAATATATAAGATAAAATATAGTGATATGGGATCTTGTTTGATTTTCTTCATGAGTAGATTAAGAATATAAATTTTCTATAATTTTTACTAACATGTAATTAAAGATATTTAGGATATAAAATGTGCATTGACATATGTGCAAAAAGAAGTGGGGAAAAATAAGAAGAAATGGAGGAAGTAACTTGTTAAGTTGTTGAATAATGAAGTGTCTTTTCTAGTGTCATGTCAGGCATAGGGATCCTTTGGGCTAAAGGAGTGTTGGAATTACAGAGTTTAGTACCATCTTGATAGCTTATGGCTTTTGTCCGAACAATCTTCTTCCGTCATCTTGATTATAACTAGGAATCCTACCCTTAATTAAGTAGTAAAGCTATTAACAAAACCTGTGATTTACAATGATTCTCATCCATTTTCTGCAACTGATCTTTGTTCAATTAGTTGAAAGTCTGTCTAGTGGATGTACCAAATACATTTTTGCTCCCCAAGTTTGTTTGTATAATCACATTGTCTTGTAGAGTCTCTAACTTTCTACGCACTAATATATTCTATCAGTTGCTTGCCAATTATTGACATGACTTGGTGTTTATGCTAATTTGCTTGCTATCGGTGTGAGACTATCTGCGGGTGGATGAAATTTGTAGTGTGCCCTTGTTTGTTTGTGTTTTTCCATACATTATTGTTGCATGATGATAAGCTGGTTAGTAGAAGCAGTGGACGGGGGAATAAGCTAATTGTGCAGTGGTGAGTTCTAATTGGTAATTTGTCTTGCATTGCCATGTAGTGTACTAGCGATTGCTGCTATTAACCTTTAGTGTGCATTATCTGCTGTCAAGTTCTTTGCAGATGTCTAAATATCTTTGTTTTGAACTTTTTGTAGATAACCATGTCTGCTGTTAGGGAATGGGCTGCTTCTCAGAATACAAAGCTTCTCCAGGTTTGATGCTTCTTTGGACCTTGGTATATTTGAGTATACAAGTAGCTTATCCATTGAGTGTAATTCAACTGCGGAGGTTTCAATTTTCACAGGCTGTCGCTGTAAATAATCTAGGCAAATGGAAAACCGCAACTCAGATGACCGCACTTATGATTCTGTTGGCGACCCGAGACAACAGGTCCTCTCTTGCTTTCTTCTGAAGATATTGTTATTTCTTTCCATTCGTTGCAGAGCAATGGGTTTATGGAAATCAGTATTTCTAGTTACTATCAATTTATTGCTCCTATCTTCTTAGTTCATGCCCTGACTGGTTCTACAAATATTTGCAGTCTTGCTGGTCAAGGGGCTCTGGTAACATCTGGTGTTGCTCTGCTCTATGTCTCAGCTGGGCTTGCAGTATGGTCACTTGTTGTATATATGAAGAAAATATCGAAGGTGCTATTGAGATGATGTATGTACAGTGCATGCGTCAGTGGATACCTCTTGGTCAATTCTTCACAGTTATTCATGAGGATCTGAATTTTGTCTGTGTAAGACTTGAGATGATGGATCCTGTCCCCTGGTTCTTTGAGAATGAAAGAGAAGGATTCCCCTGAAAACTGGGCATTGTGCTGCATGAACTTCAACCTTAGTGCCTGAAATTGTATGTTGCTCGAATGATCTTCCGTAGTGATGGAAGTTTGGAGGATTTTGTCTCCATGTGATTTCGGGATCATCAGATTCGATAATAGATGCGCATGATCTCAAATAGATTGTCTTGTTATCTAGAGCTTCTGGCTGCAAGCACTGGGTACAGATAGAAGGCATTGTCCTATACTACTATTTGATGGGAGACTCATTGTTTTTCCGGGGGACTTTTAAATTTGTGGGGCTTCAGGAAATGTAATCTGAACTACTGTGATCATGGTTTCAATATATTTATCTACTTATTTCCTGATTTTATTTAGGTCTGTGTCTTTATTTTAACTTGTATGAATATATACACAGTTCTTTTCTGAATTGAAAATGTTTTCAACAAGCGTATAATGTGTAGCCATTTCTAAAGGAACACCAGAGTATTCAATTTTTGGTTCATTATTTTGTTCTTGTAAATGTTTAGCAACAAAAGAAGGCGTCATCTGCCTCAATAGTGAACCGAATATACCTGACCTGACCCAGAAGTGAATCGCTTGATTGCCACCTCAATATAGAAACAAATCTAACAGGGATGTTCAGAATATCCAGAAAAAGCTCGAAGTTCCATATATGTATGGTTTACACTTCACACGAGTTAAAGAGATGTTTGCCTTCTGCAACTTGTGATGTAGGCGCTTTCTCCAGATCAGAGAGAGCCGGGAGTCCAAAGGTTTTTACTATGTAATTTACCATTAAGGCACCACTCTTGCCTGCAAAATCTTTTTTCTTATCAGTCAACACGAGGAATAATCAGCAAGTGGCGTAAGGAAAACCCCAACATTTCTGACTGCCTAGGGTAGTTCCAACAAGCTGATCATGGATTCTTGATTTATGGGATTAATGAACCAGTTGGGCTCAGTGGATTCAACAGCCTTTACTATGTGCAAAACTTTGTTGTGATAGTTATACATTGATCTCTGGTGGCCAATGCTAACATAGGTCGCACCAGTAGCTTCCATCAGATGGTATAGATGAGCCTGAACACAAACAGAACAACTTAAATTTAGCATTAAAAAAAATTGATTTCAGTATGGAGTTCAAACTATACATGCTATAGCAACTAGTTCATAGTTTGAGTCAACAGCACTTGCTGTATCAGAAGATCTGAACCCATGGACAACAAAGTAATATGTATGTACCTCATTCTCCTCATCTAAAGCACTGGTCGCTTCGTCCAGAAAAATCAAACATGGTTTAGCAAGCAACACGCGTGCAAAAGAAAGACGTTGCTGCTCACCCAGGGAAAGAACACTTGACCATTCACAAGTCGAATCCAGGAAAAAGCGTGACAATAGATAGCCAAGGCGGACATCCTCTAGGACTTTCGCTAGATCCTCATTAGTTGGCTTCCCAGGCTTTGCTAAGACACTGCCCAAGTCTTCTTGATGCAGCAGGAAAGGTGGACAACCTGTACATGCATTTCGTGGAAAAGCAACCATGCTTATAAATAACGAAAAAAAGCACTGGTAATGAAGAACAGCATCCTGGTAATGCTTATCAATTTCAGATGGCACAGAGTCATTTAATAAATTTCCTAAGACCTTCAATCTCGACTGAAATTTGATATTCTTCCAAAAGACCTGTCTATGGAAAATTTGGCTGAAGTCGGCAGTTAACCAAGAAACACCCCTCTGGAGTATCCAAAAGATTCTGATGTCCACATCTCAGGAAGAACTAACAAGCTAGCAATAAGCATAGGAAGCCTCTCCAAATTGTACAACATAGTGCAACTGTGGCTTTGAAATTATGTATCTGAAAGTCCGTACAGACACTTATGAAATGATCCCTTTCTGCTCTCTCGTCTCCTGACTCTGTACCTCGTTACGTAACTACTTCCATCCCCTCCAAAAGAGAAAGTAGTTGGGTGACTGAATCAGGATTGCTAATCAATAGTGTTCAAGATTAGCAACTATGGATATCTAGCGAAGGTTCTCATAGCAAAATAAATAGCTTCACTATCGAACTACCTTTATTCCTTGGTACAGTCTAACTTGTGTAGTTGTGAAGGGAGGGATCTCATTATGAGTTTTAAAGTAGCTCACCAGTGTGTTCAGCAGCATCTGAAAGAGAAACTTCCGCCCATGTTGGATAAAGCAATTGCTCACGAAGAGTTCCCAAAACCATATAAGGCTTCTGGGGTAGGAAAAATAGGGTCTTGTGATTTCTATTCCTGCATGATTTACTTTGATCACCTAAGTTTTTCACATAATATGAGATTTGTCCTCTCCCGGAAGTCCAGAGACCAGCCATAGTTCTTAGCAAGGAAGTCTTACCACTTCCACTTGGCCCAGTTATCTGTGAACAAGAACGAAGGAAATCAAATGCATGAGCCAACGGCTTGGCAATGTTGACAAACAACACTAATCACATTAACAACAGGAACGGTGAAGACGCATATAAGGCAGTAAGTTACTCACCAAAACGTGCTCCTTTTCATTTATTGACAATGTTAAGTCCCTAAGAATTGTAGACTTATCTGGAGTCATCAGTGTTAAATTCTCCAAATTGACCAACATTTTAGTTCTATGATAGGCTGCCATTGATCCCTTGGAATCAAACATCAGATTTGTTGGACTTTTCACATTGCTGTACCCAACAGACACTTCAGTCGTTGAATCAGCGGAGTTTTTCGAGTTGTTATCAAGAAGATCATCCAATTCACCTAAGTAGTTTCATACGCCAAAATCAATAACATTCCAAATCAAAACATCCGAAAGTAAGCAAAACTCTACTTTCGAAGTGTGCAGCCATGTCTTCTCATGACGAATAATGTTTAAGATAGGTGGCAAGAGCTGGTACGAGCCAGTATTGCTTATTAGACAGCAGGGCATGAGATTAAATCATAAGATCCTCACAAAACTTAAGAATATTCCAGGGAGGATATCAATATCCAGATGACCCTGGTGGATAAACTCCAGTACCAAAATGTTTTGTTTTGTTTTGTTTTTTTTCTGGATGACCCTGGTGTGTCATATGAATTAAAGGAAAACCTGCGCTGTGTACAAATTATAAGAAGTTACTGCATGAGACTGTCGATTTACATACACAGTATGGTGACAAATAATACCTAGACGGTCTACCACGGCACAGAAGGCACTGATCGCTTGAATTTCATAAACAATGAGAGAAAGATCTTGAAGGATGTGATTAAAAGCTGAGACGGACTGGTTTATGACGCCGAATTCAATTTTTCCAGAAAAGTACAATGGAGCAACAACAGCTGCGGGAAGGAACCGAACTAGATATCGATAGCCATAAGTGAAAAACTCTACATTTCTTGAAGCAATCAGAAGACTCTGCAAAACCAGACATCATCAGAAATCTTTTGTGAAACTTAAGACTGCAATATACAACCAGGTTTGAGTCAACAGAAAAGGAATGTCTAAATAGCAACATTATTTTAAAGTCCATACTGGTGTATAAAGGCTGATTAATGTGGTCCAGGTAGAAATTATAATAGTTCAGAGGGATAGTTTAAGTCATCTATGAAGCATATACAAGCTTTATTAACATTAAGGATCACAGAAATTCCAATAGCAGAAAACTCCCTTATTGTTTGTCAAAAGTAGTACCAACAACCAAGCACTGATCCCACTCCCACTGGAAGTTCAACCTTTATGCATTAATCACTCTGCTTCTTAATATTACAGGAGTGCTGTATTATGAAAATTCATAGAGTACTATGATTTCGCTCGTATAAACTAATTTCTTACAGAAGTTCTCAAATTCATAAATACATCAGTGCTTGGATTCGAGAAGTTTGCCCATCAAAATTTGCAAACTTGTTTGCCTTGTGTTTTTTATATAATTCAGTAGGTCGAATGCTGATTCAATGTGTCAAATAAGCAACTTCTCATGTCCAGCATTTACTAGCTCTAGGTTAGACTTGTCCTTTCTGAATCTGTTTGAGGCAAAGCATTACTTTCATCTGGAATCCGGCTTCTTATGATTCAAGGCTCTAACATTTGCTAATAATTACTAGTGGAAATAAGTGTTATGACAACTCAACTACAAGAGCACAGAGAATAGAAAGAAGCAGCTTCAAGGTTGTGATGTCAAGATGGAAAGAGAGCAGCAGATTCTTTCCATTTATCACCAAAGCAGCTTCTACTACAAATCAATAAAATGAATAAAGAAGCTAAAAGTATAGTTTATCCTGTGAAAAAGGAGACTAGAAAATAAAGTCATCCGCAAGGCAATCCTAACAAGAAGCAATGAACAATTTGAGAGAAAGTTGTATATCAATACTGAAATGACTCCAAGTCCCTAACCTACTAGCTTCAAAACTAGAGTCTGGTCAGATAAGATGCTGTCTCGCTTTTAGTTTCCTTTTGGAATTTTATTTGTCCCAATCTCATCAGAGTATCACTCCTGTGGCTTGCAACAGCTTCCTTGCAACATATAGTTGCAACTTGCAAGCCCACTGAATAGACCACAAGCTAGAAAGAGACTAAAACAAAGGAAAGATAGAAAAGGCATGTAGTCACATTGGGAGAATATGAACTCCATATCTAATGGTTCTAAAGGAAACATACTTTCAAGTGCTTTATCAAAAGAACAGACCAGGACACTGCCAAAATAGCTTATTAGCACTGTTGTTGTCTGATTGTCCTTACAGTGTAGTTTTGATTAACAATGACTGGAAAGAAGATCAACATACTTCGAGGGCCTAGCTTGATCAAATGAAGCGATCAAGTTCCCTGCACAACACTTTTGCATATTTGGTGACAAGCTCTTCATTTTGAGCATCACTTGTTTGTCCTTCTTTGATTCTGTCTATAAGAGTAGCAATTGTTTGTCTCCAGGTCTTCTCAACGCTTTGTAATTCCTTATGTTTAGAATTCAAGATGATTTTGTTGCTAGCCTTTAACTACAATTCCTAAGAGGAAGGGGTAGGATATTTGAAAAGGACAAGGGAAACAAAAGCATCCAGCACATGTATAACACACAAGGGCCTGGGAAAAAAAAAACACATTGAGGTCTCATACAGTTATACTTTGGAAAGTACTGCGGAACCTATGGAGTAGCATTTGCATTTCGCTTTTCTCACCACCATAGAAAGCAATTGATTCAGCATTCTCCCTCACACGCACAAGTCCATATCGCAGGTCAGCTTCCTTCTTCTGTTTCAAGAAATTCAAAGAAACCAGACCCTGAAACAATTCATTATACTAAAATCAGAAACATATTTAGATATGAACATCATATGACAAAAAACATACTACTTCAAACAACCATGTACCTTTCCAAGATATACACTAATAGCTGTTCCACCAATTGAATATACCAAAAGCACAACGGTCAATGGAGGATAGATGCCAAATAAAATGTTACTGAATGATATCAAGTCAATCACACAATTAAAGAGCGTCAACGAAAGGGAAAGGGCTGATTCCACAAACACACTCAAATCATCAACAATCCGTTGATCTGGATTGTCAATCGTAGAATGGGATTGTATCTTGTAGAAGGTACGATTTTCCAAATAACGCTGCATGTAATACTTTGTCATCCAAGATCTCCATCTCAAGGAAAGAATGTTTTGGCAAAAAACGCTCAACACCGAGACCTGCAAATGACAGACTTGTGAATAGTAGCTGCTGACATAAACAAGATAGTCTAGATATTCTTATAATGTTACAAAAGTACGTAGCATAAAGACTAGAAGTAATATCAACTCAGTACATATTTGGAAAAAGCATCCAGCAATAGCAGCAGCACAAATTCTAAAGAATGCCTATCGTAGCAAAAGGCAGAGCAAGCGCCACATTACTCAAATGTTCATACTTAACCAGATCAAATAAAAAAGAGAACACCTTAATTCTTTCCAACAGACAGCGAACACTATTATTAATTCTTTCCCAATTCGACATAAATTCACTCATTAGTTACCAAGGAGGACGTGACACATAGTCAGCTCTCAAGAAACGGTTAACGAAACCATTTAGTTCAATTTCTATGTTATAGTTGCAGGTACAGTTAACATTCATCTTTTACAAACTCCAACTACCTTCATAGAAAAGTTAATGAACAAATCCAGGCTACCATTCTAGCTTCAATTGAAATTGATATGTTCCAAGCTCAATATCAACTGATCTCACTGTAAGGTATAGATTCAGGGTTATAGAATTGAGCCACCAAGAATTTGAACCTTAATTTGCAATGCACATGCTTACTTAAGAATTAAGATGCTCACTTCTCCTCAGAACATTACAGATAATTTTTTCTCCTCAAGCAAAGATGTAATGGCATGCTATTCATAAGTCTATGGCATGACAAGTTACCTTGTAGCTGACATAGAGAAACTACATAGGCCAATTAAAGGCCCTAAACTGGTTTATGTCTACTCAACATTTTCCATTACAGCTTTTTAAGGTCTGATATTGAATTGCAATGGTAACATCAAACAGTACAAGGAAGAATAGACTTTCCAGAAGGTATCCAAGAAAGTCAAGCAATGTGCTCACCAGAACAGTAATTGCCAATCCACCAAGATAATATAATAGCTGCCACATGAACTGTTCTTGGTCTTTATCTATCAAGCAGCACCACAGATACACCAAGATTATAACAAAGAATAAAGGCATTAGCTGTCATCATGCGAAGAACTCCATAAATCAAAAAGTATTGACATGCCACAACTGAATGCCCAAATGGCAAACGGAAAGAATTTCACCAATCCCCACATTTCAAGCATAATAACAAAAGTTCACTTGACAACCCTCACTAAAAACTCAAAAACACTGCAATGCACTGACGGCCGGAAAGGAATTGCTCCATTACAGGTGCCTATGAAGTCTGCTCTCTTTACTTATACTACTATTACAGGAAATTAGAGAGGAAAATCTAAAATACATGAAAGAGTTATACTCACTAGCAAGGGCATTGTAGAAATCACGGTCAAGGATGTTGAAAACCACACTAATCCCAGTGCCTAGCAAAGTCAAACTAAACACAAGAGCCAACCTCAGCCTTGCTTGAACTTTATCCTCTGATGACCAATATGGTTTTGCCACTTTCCAAAACCTCCTCAATAACTCTGCACATTTGCTCTGCGCAACAATTGCAAAGTTACACCAAGTCTCATCATCGTAAATCGTGAACGTTTTATTATTGAAATGGTATCTCAAAATTGATAATGTAAATTTAATCATGTGGTGTGATAATCGACATGTAGTGTCCCTATCAATTATTGCAACGAATTTTGAGGAGGATATGTTTTATCATTGGATGGGCGAAGTCTATAATTTAGAAGTTGTTTTGGTGTGCAATATACAGGGCAGTACTCGGGTAAAAGCGTGCTTTTATGTCTACGGAAATACTACCTGCGCTGGATTTTCTTTGTCTACTTCATTCTCTTGCACTAGCACCTGTACAGTCAAATGAAGTACAGAATATCATTTTGCTTAGAATACATTGATCATAAACTTGAGCTGTTCAAATTAATGTCTTCTGAGTACTGACCAACACATTAAAACCCGTAAATTAAATAACTTAATAACTAAAATATATCAGATCAATCGTCCCCAAGTGTCAGAGGTATATATTAGTACTGAAGCTCGATTAGTAACTACGAAAGAAATGATTTGTACCCGAGTATTCAAACCGTACCTGAGACAGTGAAGCTATTTTCTCAGACATTCCGGCTCACTGTAAATACCAACTAAAACTTTATTACTGCCGGATATGGACCATCATTATCTTAGGCTTATTGAGTAATTTCGCTCTGATCAGTGACCTCAACACTGAAAGCCGAAAGTTGATGGTATTAATATATCACTGAGTGATGAACTCTGATACAACTGTCTTCAAAAGAACAAAAGTTAATAAACACAAGATGTTATAACACAAAGACAATAGGTAACTGGTAAGCACTAGATAACATCACTAGTAAGCTTGATTTGGGGAAAGATTAACCTGCTTGTTTACTCCCTACTTGGCTTGTTCATCTCCTCTCTGTCCTTAAAGGATGAAAAAGGATGATCGTCGTCTTTTTAGATTATGAAATTGTTATGCCTCCGATACTTTCAATGAATGGATTTTTATAAGGAAGAAGTAGTTAGCAGTGGTCCGGGTTCAAACAAAGCTGAACGAACAACAATACTAGCTAGAACAGATTCTGGAATGACAAAGCCGCTATAATCCTGTTATTGGCTGAAGAAAATATGGTGAAAAAGAATGAGAATCTAATGCATTGATGATTCTGCACATGTTGTCACAAAACAAAATTATCTTCCTAGAATATACCAAATGTCAAAAAAACAATAGAATCATATTCTTATTTATTATCCCTTTTCGAGTAGAAAGGAATCATATTCTTATTTGTAGACCATCTAACATCAGTGATTATTCCATCAACAGCTGCTTCAGAAACAAGGGGAGTTTGTCTGTTAAGTTTCTGTGACTCGATTCTTAAAGCTCCACCTTCAGGAACTAGTATTGCTATTCTATCATTCAGTTTACATTTGGAACTGAATAGCATTAGCAAAAGAAATTCATACTATCTTTTGGACATTTATGTCAGAACTTCATTGATGTAAAATTTAACTTTAATACTAATAGCTAGGCCGTGAGCCTCATCCTTTGACCAAAACAAAAAAAAAAAAAAAAAGAAATTCATACAGCGCGGCAGAAAACCTGACTACCATAATAGTTTACCCAGAATTCCATATCCAAGCTGAATATTGCCGCGAGGCAAGGCATCAGGATACACAGCCCACATATTATTTGTAGAGTAAAAGAGCAGTTGATGATCTAAGGGTGCTTGTGTCTTTCTTAATCACGGTGTAATCGAATTAAGCTTGGGCTTGGGCTTGGGCTTGGGCTTGAAAGACTACTGTAATTTGTAGAGAGGCGGTGAACAAAATACTCCTTAGTAGACACTCTCCTAATCGTAAGTCACAAGGAGACTAAGGAGTCCTTAAGCTACATGGATTAATTCCAATATTTTTGAGAAACTACTATATAAACCACCATCTTTTAATTTTTCTAACAAAAAGTTTTCACGTTCTGATTAACTCCAAGCAAACACACAAACTTTGTCCATACTGAAACCAAGGAATCTCCAACGACTAAACTAGGTCACAACTTACAAACCCCTGAACGCAGTCAAGATGGCAGCTTCCAGAGAACACCCTTCTATGCTAGCAATCAATGTCACGTCGGCCAAGGGCCTGAAATTCCCATCTTTAGGATGTCTTCTCACCAAGAAAGTCGAAACTTACATCAAAGTGTCCGTAAAGTTGCCAACCTCACTGCACTCCTACAAGTCTTCATGGAATCACCGATTCATATTCAAGGAGGGTCAAAACTTCCCCATGCAGGACCTTATTATCCGTATCGACGTCTACGTAGCCGCGAAATCCTCCACCTTTCTCTTCAAGGACCGGCTCGTCGGCTCCACTGAGTTTTGTGCCAACGACTTGGGCCATGGCG
The DNA here is from genome assembly GCA_901111285.1 of Corrigiola litoralis. NCBI lineage: Eukaryota > Viridiplantae > Streptophyta > Magnoliopsida > Caryophyllales > Caryophyllaceae > Corrigiola > Corrigiola litoralis. The sequence continues at coordinate 12,884 of CAAKMY010034835.1, read as the reverse complement.
GTGTCATCTACCTTCCCATCTACCAACGTGCAATATTCGCCGGCAATATCGAAATCAAGTACAAGCGGTCTGACAAGATATCTGATCTCAACGAGTTTCCCAGCGGCACTTCCGCAATTGACCTGGGAGAGTTCCACAAACAGATGGTGGAGAAGAAGGAGGAGCAGCGCCGACGCGCCATGAAAGCTAGAAGGGAACTAGAGATCCTAGCTTTATCACCTGGGACGTTTGGGATGGTTGCCAGCAGGGGCGGATCTTCCCTTATGCGAGGGGGGCCTCGGCCCTTGCTGGGATTTTAGATACATCTATTTTGCCTTATATATATATATATACAAGTAATGGTCTATAGCCTGAAAGAGAAGTCCTACAGAGGCTTGGTTGATGAACGTGTATTTTACTGCAAACAGTGTGAATTTCACTGCCGTCCTGCAACTATAAACAACCATTTACTACATTGGCTACTTCGAGGGAAGGATATGATTTGTTGTTTCGATATTTCCAGTGAACAATGGGCCGATGATGTGCTATTGCCGGATAATTACTTGGACAATAGTATACATATTGCTAGTTTAGGAGTTCTTGATGGCTGTTTGCTCATAGTTACTCGTGGTGAATTTGAGGTTAATGTTTGGGGTATGAAAGAATACAAAGTCGAAGAATCATGGGTGAAATTGTTTAGATTTTCCCTTGATGATGCTGGATATTCGTTGGTGAGTCCTCTAGCTTACACCGATAGACAAAGGAATGAGGTTTTGGTGTTTGATCAAAATGGTAAATGTTTTCGGTACAACATTAAAAGTAAAACCCGGATAAAGGTGGAATTCGTTGCGGCTGCTGGTTCGCACCATGCTCATATATGCGAGGGAAGTCTTGTTACGATTCCTGGTTGTAATGTTTACGGTAAAACAGTGAAGTTGTGATGATTAGAGATGACGGGTAATGAATGACGAATGAGTTGTTCTTTGGTTATACACAAGCATGTTGTTTTAATTTACATCCTTAGTGATTTCCAATAGCCAATTATGTAAGCCGTTGCCTTTAAATTTCGGGTACGAGTTGAATCCAACTTCTACTGGTAATACAGTGGAATTTTTGTTGTGTATACGTGAATACTGTCCGACATAGTACACTATACCGTAAGTACAGTGGCGTATTATATAGTATATGGTTCTCTTCATTCTATGTTTGCTTGTACTACAATTTTATGGCTTCTGTCTTTTGTTAGTCAAGTCAGCTTAATGTTTTACAAAACTGCACTCGTTTTATGACTGACAGTTTAGGACCGACTCTGGGTTCTTATCTTGGAGAAAAGTGATTGTCATACAAGCCTCTTCTAATCTAGCGCATGGACTGAATGTAGTCACTACACGCATTGAAAGGGAATTCTTGATTGAGGATAATGGAAACCGAACTCGACAATTATAAGCTATATGCGTTTCTTCTGTATATATAATTTTGTCTCTTTTAATAATTTGTGTACCCGAACAACGTGCTCGAAGCGAGCTTTTAGCGAAACTGGTACGTGGTAACTTTAGTAAGAACACTATCATGTAGTATTAATGTGTGAACTTGTATAGATGAATAAGGGGTTAAGGGTTGGTATAATGAGCTGGTTCTGGTTGAATAAATGGATGTCAGGTGAGAATTTCAGTCCTATGCAGCTACACCTGACCACATTATGTGGCTAGTACGAGGTCAGTATACTGGTGGCAACATTCTGCACAACAACCAGGTGGCATTCAAACAATAGTACGTCCACAGTACAATGGTCCTATATGAGAATCAACTTAGGATCATTCAATTCAGATTCTACAATCTGGTAAATTTTTATGAGCTGTGTGGTACCGTACTAGTGTACTATCATTTTGTCTTTTGTATATTGTTGAACGAATCAGAACGATGTAGGAAACTTGGGGGCCAAGGAGTACCTCTCTTATATAATCTCTGCTTATGCATGTTATTGTTACTAGAAACCATTTTTCTCAAAATTCTCATAAGAAAATATTACAAGCAAGTGGAGAATAACATTTTTCACCATGGAAAAGCACCTTCCAATGGACATAATCACTAACATTCTCACCCGTTTACCTGCAAAACCACTCATTCGTTTCACATGTGTGTCCAAGGGTTGGTACTCACTGATCACCAGTTCTCACTTCATCAATCTTCACCTCAAGCAAACTCTCTTCTCCAATGACACCCCTGAAAACTGCCAGCTCGTTATAAGCTATGGGTCCCGCCTCGAAGCGAGGAGCTTATTGGGTTCCGGTTCATCACATGCTGTTGGTGGTGTTACTACAAGGTTTGAGTTACCCCCTGAGTTTGATGGTTACAGTGCTGAAATTTGTGGGTCTTGTAATGGTTTGTTACTCTTGCTTTGTACTAGAGTTGGCCATAAAAAATATGATTATAAGAGGTTTAGGCATGTTTTGTGGAACCCTCTTACTAATGCTCACTTTGTTGTTGCTCGTGATGGGCTGCCTTATAAGACTATGGGTGTTGGTTTTGGTTTTGGGTATGATTCTGTTGCTGATGACTATAATATTGTCAAAGTTGTCGACTTTTTTCATGCTTATAGTGAGAATGAAAATGTTAATGACAATGACAGTAATGGTGGTGGTGATTATGGTGAAGCTGATGTTATTGTTGATAGTAATGAGGGAGGAAATGAGGTTGATAATGTTGCTGATGGTAATGAGGGAGGAAACGAGGTTGATAATGTTATTGCTGATGGTAATGTTTGTGATCATAGGGATTCCCTTATTGCTGGTTATGTGAGCAGAGAGATTGTGGTATACAGTTTGAAAGCAAACTGTTGGGAAACCGAAAGAATTGAATTTACAGGTGATATTATAGAATGGTATGGTCATGGCGCTGTGATTGATAACCACTTGGTTCATTGGATTTTCTGGAAACATCACGAGGAAGAGCATCGGCTTAAAGGGTTTGACTTGTGTTCCCTGAGGTGGAATGATTTGCCATTGCCTGATTTCTTTGGGAAAGGAGAGAAAGGGTCTGATTTGGCATCTGATTATGTCGTCGAACAAGATGATATTGTCCATTTGGGGGTCTTGGACGGATGTCTATGCATAGTTACTAAGATTCGCCCTGAGTTTGATAACACCTATGTGTGGGTAATGAAGGAATATGGTGTCAAAGACTCATGGTGTAAGTTGTTTGGTATCTCGGAAGTGAATGTTGTTGGGCCTTTGCTGACTACTCCAGTTCGTTATCCTAAGGGTGGACATGAGTTCTTGTTGAGGAAGAAGGATGAGGATGGGCTGTTCTGGTATAACTTGAAGGACAAGACTATCAAAGCTGCTCCTGAGATTCCCTCTGATATGAAGCTTATTGATTTTGGTATTTCTGCCGGAAGCCTTGTTGTTCCCACCAAGCAGAATCTTGAGGACAAAGAAACTGAAGACTCTGGGAATGAGTATGATCCCTTAGATCCAGAATATTTTACATATGGGGTGTGTACTGCGTGTAAGTGTGACTGTGCGTGCTAATATCTGCCTACAGTGCATATCTTGATAGATAAGTTGCTCTTCTACTAGCTATTGTAGTTTGTGTTATGGCACACTCTCTTGCTGAGTTGCTGTATACTCAGTTTTACCTTTTAACGCATGTGATCGTCTGTATTAGAGTTTGGATTCCTGTTTCAAGTGGTTTGTTCTCTTAGGGTGTTTGTTCATGCTTTACCAAGTTTATGATATGGGTGGATTGCCTTATCTTGCAATGAAAAATGAATGTCATTTGCGTTTGTCATGTCAGTATGCATAAAAACTAAAGAAGGCACAGCATGTTTGGATCGTGTACTGAAGCAGGGAGATGGTTCACAATACAGATTTTGCCTATTGCTCTTTTTACTCGAAATGTCTGAATGATTTCAGAATTGAGCTCATATATAACTCATAACTTTCAGGTTGCGTAGACTGACTGTTGTTTGCAAATAATGGAGGTTTAATAAGAGTACGGTTCAGGATTAGTTTTTTTTTTTTTTTTTTGATAAAGGGGTAAACGTTTAGTTACTCATGTTAATTTTTGCTTAAGCACTTACGCTTATACAACTCTGAATCTTGATTGCTATGTTTCGTTTTTTTTATTTTTAAGCAATAAAACTATAAAAGACATGTTAAGCAGCTCTAGTAGGAAATTATATGCTCTCAGTGTGTCTAACAAAGACAACAGGCAGATATATAAATTTATATCGCAAAGCAATGTTCTTATTGATTAGAAGAACTAAATGATGATTTATTGAAAATAATTGGAAAAATGGCAGTATCCATTGTGTACAACTATATGAATGTTCTTCAAGACTCCAATGTGCTTACGTGCGTATTAACAAACAGAATGATACAAGTTACTAAGTTAGCGCTATCTCAGGGCCATCTTCTTCGTCAAATTTGTGAATTCCTCACTAGCCTTTAGAGCACTTTGTTCGAAGCCAATATGATTTGCTTCCAATCAAAAACCCCCCTTTGACTTTTAGTTTATTAACAGAGGACGTTATCCCTAAGGATGCAAATGAGCCTATTAGTGAGCGCAGACAACAGTATTATCACTTATCAGTCACTAGAGTATAAATTTACCGCGAAACGCCACAAAATTTCAAGTAGTATTGAAATAGTGACTTAAACATATGTGTAAGGAGTTTGGAGTGAACAAGCAAGGCGAAAGGCGTGAAGAAGACTTCTCAAGGGTCTAGGAAACTCCTCTTTTTCCTTCTTGTTTGTTATCTGAAGTCTTTTGATATGTTTTATCTTGGACATTCCTAAACCTATTAGAATTCTTAGTTAGGGTGAGTTTATTATATAAGCCCCTCTCTAACTAGCATTAAGACTCATAAAAAATAATTTGAGAGCCAAAAGAGAGAGCAAAAGACCTTGTCGCTAACGCTTAAAGTGTTGGATTCGGGTTGTTTCGTGTTTCGGATTGAAGAACCCTCAGCCCTAGCTCTAAATTTTTGGGTCGATATAAATTATAATTTCGGATCAGTGCTATTTTTCACAGGCCTATATATACACACCGTAGCCATCAAAACTCTCATTATCTCAACATCATCACGACACCATGGACGTCAAAAGCTCAAAAAACTCTGTTTCGACGCCATTGCCAATGGATGTCCTATTGGCTGAAATACTGGTAAGGTTGCCTGCCAAAACACTCCTTCGCTTCAAGTGCGTATGCAAATTCTTCAAGACGGCTATCTCAAGTCCTGAATTCATTGACCTTCACCTTCGACGTTCACTATCATCCGACACACATAGCCTTGTGGTGCCTGTTCGAGACTTACGGTGTCTATCTCTGAACACCTACGACTTAGACACGCCGAACTCTTCTGCCATCCATGTTCCAAGCGAACTCGGTTTCATTAATAGAAATCCAGAACTCGTGGGGTGTTGCAATGGCTTGTTTTGCATTGTACAAAACTTGGGCAGTTCTTTCCGCTGTTCATTGGTCAATCCATGTGCTCGGGCTTACAAGGAATTTTCCTTCATCGACGAGGTTAAAGCGAAGTGCTGTCCCTCTCTTTTTGGATTTGGGTTTGATGATACTAACAAGGAGTACAAACTTGTTAGACTTGTCACTAATTTCGGGGTTCATATTTTGTCAAATGAAGTTGATAGGGTGCAAATCATGGTATATTGCTTGAAAGAAGAAGGGTTCTGTATACAGCCACCTGTGTCGGCTTTTGAAGGTTATGTGAAATTCAGCGTAAACGTAACTGCATCTCTTATAGACAACCATCTAATGCATTGGCTAGTGTATAGTTCATCTGAGCCTACGTTTAGGATTGGTTGTATCGATACTCGCAATGATCAATGGTCTGATGATATTCCTTTTCCAATTTATAAGTCAGATATCCTTATAAAAGGTGGGGAAAGTTTAGGAGTTATGGATGACTGTTTGATCTTTTCATGCCTCAATTCTTCAATAGTTAGGGGTTATGATTTGCACATATGGATTATGAAGGAGTACAAGATAAAGGAATCATGGGTAAAGCTGATGGCGGTTTCAGAGCCGGTTTGTCTTCGACCTTTGGCCTACAGCAACGGATCAAGAAGTGTTCTGCTTTGGTCGAGCTCTACCCATCAATTTATGCGGTACAACACCAGAAATATGAAATTCGAGGATGAGATTTATGGGTTTCCTTTTATTGACTGTGGAGATGCTTTTGCGTATAAGGAAAGCCTCATTACTCTTCCTGGTAGTAAACAAATTCCAACATCATATATAAGTAAAGACTACGATATTCGGCCAAGACGTATCGTATCAGCTGGTAGGTTTTTGGGGTCACCAACATCTGCCTTTTGTGGTTGAATTAACCGCAATTTGGCCAATACTTCTGCGACTGTGATTAAGACAAAAACCTGAGATATAACCTGACAACGACGCGAGGGGATGATGTCCTGATGTAGGTTTCAGATATCATATATTCATATCTACCATTGTATTTTGTTATTGATCTTTCTTTTGCTGTTGTCTTGAACACTGCACTCATTTGATATATATAAGATAATAACTTTTGTTTCATATTATGACTACAGAGTTGAATTTGTTGGGTACAGTACTTGCTAATTGTGCATAAACCACACTGCCACAGAAACTTTTTTGTAGTATCTCTTGAGTACACTCTTCAACTTCATAGAACTAACACGAACAATTAAACAAGTTTACAAGAATTATGCAATATCTCCTAGTTGGTATGATCACTGTGCTTGGCCCTGTTTGCAAATGAATGCTGTAAATTCGTGGAGCTTTACTTCCTTGTCTGTGTTGTGAAGTCAGGGCAAATACAGAATTGTTGGGGGAAATTCCCTGTATTCTCAGTTCGAACAGCAGTTACTCATTACTGAATAAGGTGATTACTTGGAATGGTCCCGATTTAGATACCGTTGTTTTTGTTCGTTTGCTTTTACGTTGTAGATGGGATTGTATGATCAAATAAGGTGATTACTTGAAAAGGTGTGTGTATGCCACTATGTCCAGAGTCATAAATTGTAGCTGTGGCGTAGTGTGCTTGTGTAGACTCCAAAAATTTATGTGTTTTGTTTCATATGATGCTGAAGAGTAAGCAATACAAGGGCTAAATTTATTGCAAATTTTAGGCACAAATGTTCCTCTTCCCCCTCTTAGAGTCATGAATCATGATAAGAGTCTAACTAGCGGCACAAATCAGTGTTAGAAACTAATTTTTGTGCCTAAAATTTCACTTTGCAGCCTCCAAAGACATTGTTATACACTCTTGATTAAGGCCAAATGAATCTCCAAGTTTTCCTCTTACTCACCATATTATCACCTAATTTCAATTTAGGTTGTCATCAGAATGGTCTACCCTGAACTTTGAAGAGGAAGGTGGGGGGCGCTCTTGCTGTGTAATATAGGAATATTTTGCACTCCATCGGAAAGAGTACCGACTTAACAGATACTTATTTCCAAGACAATAACTTCATTAAAATTGTTGACAGTGTGCCATATAATTCATTTTACAGGGGCTAGAACCAACCCTCCAATCAGCATACCTGTATCAAGCTTTACTAATGACACAATCAGGTACTGCTAACAGGAATGGCTGAGACTTAGGAACAAGATTATCAAAATCAGATTTGAGGATACTAATGCATGATGTAATTTCAGGTGTAAGTTGTTGATTAGATAGGACAAAATACTGGATGTTGGCGGAATGCTCAACAAATTTTGCGCAGAAGCCCCTACTGCCCTGCATAATGGATGATATTCTGCCGCGCAGGCAACTCAGTCAGCTACATGCCTAAATTATTCCTCATTACCACAATGCGTATATCATGGTCTGTAGCGATGCAGGGCAGCCAGAATGCCTAGCGCGGTAAGTCCTATTCAGAGTGTTGCTGAATGCTAATGCCTCTCGCCTCTCGCCTCTCGCCTCTCGCTACTCAACATTCATATGATACATAACCTTCTCAGCTATTGTAGATGTTACAGGATTTACTTAGCAAGTTTAAAAAAATAAAAAAATTGGATGGCTAGACTCCAATATGTGACAATTGAGCAAGCAAATCAAAGATCAAGAATTTCTCATAGGTCCCAGTCCAATGAGCCATGACAAATTGAGCCTACGCATTTTTTTCAAGTTCACCATATGCAATTTAAATAAAAACCAGCTAAGCAAGTATCAGCATTCAAGAATGAGACTCAAGATCAGGTTCTGCAGAAAGCAGGGGTCTGACAAATAATGAACTTTTAGCTTTTGTAGAGAATTTAAGACTATTGAAATACTGGTACTACTGCACTGAAATCTTCTAATTTTGACACCCATAATCTTGCATGTGATACTTTGGTTAAGCAATATTCATACATCTTACTGATATCAAACATCCATCTTATTCTGCGGTATGCAAGCTTCATTTAAGGGAGAGGGCCAAACACAACTGAATCAAAAGGCAGTATTTTAAGGCCCCTCAGGCGTTTCCGTCTTTATGAAACTTGTTGTTTATCAAGACAACAGTTCTTTTCCTCCATGAGCTCCTAAAGAGCACATCAAGACATAAAACTTAAGTCTAGAGTATATGGTGGCAGCCCTTAAAACCTAAATTGCATTTAAGACTTGCAGAACCTATAAACTATACCAAAATGCAAACCTATGAGGCAATGAAATAGCTCCCATAGATTGACCATTTAGCTAGTCAAGTCACTAAACTAGATTCAAGTTTAATTCTAGTATCTCCAACTATTAATGTAAAACAGAAAAGACTCGAAAGGTTACATTTCTCTTGCTTCCTCAAGACCCACTATGTGCACCCTTAAAACATAGAAATCCTGCATTATTTACAAACAACAGTCAGTCTGCAAAACCAGGAAGTTATGAGTTATATAAAAATTTACCACATTGTAGAATCTGAATTGAATGATCCTAAGTTGATTCTCATATAGGACCATTGTACTGTGGACGTACTATTGTTTGAATGCCACCTGGTTGCTGTGCAGAATGTTGCCACCAGTATACTGACCTCGTACTAGCCACATAATGTGGTCAGGTGTAGCTGCATAGGACTGAAATTCTCACCTGACATCCATTTATTCAACCAGAACCAGCTCATTATACCACCCCTAACCCCTTATTCATCTATACAAGTTCACACATGAATACATGATAGTGTTCTTACTAAAGTTATCACTTAGTACCAGTTTCGTTAAACGCACGCTCGCTTCGAGCACGTTGTTCGCACAAATTATTAAAAGAGACGAAATTGAATCTGCATTCGTCATTCTTATTAATATGATTAACAAGGTGACGACTTTAAATTTAAGAGTGATCACTTGGAGATGATCCAAAGTTTTAACATAGTCCATAAGCATTGTTTTGACTGGTTAAAATGTGGACTAATTTCCATTTTCATAGTATAGTAGACTAATTTAGAACGGACTTGTTACCCAAATCAGTGTGGTATTCCTCCCATATAAAGATAATTTGGTACATAATAACAACACAAAAAAAAAAAAAGACAACACAAACCAATTTATAACTTGCATAGTAGACTAATATCTAGAAGTGATATGTTACCAAACTACTACGGAATCCCTCCCATAAAAAGTTTTCTAGACAAATAATAACATCACGAACAAAAAAGACAACACAAACCAATATCCATTTGCATACTAGACTAATTCAGAAGTGCCATGTTATCCAAATCAGTGTGGCACACCTTCCATAAAAGACAATGCGATAGATGTTGCTTAGGAAAGTTGAATATCAAGAATTATTCTATTGCATGTTCTTTGTTTCACATAATCTTTCTTATGTCAAATATTGAATATATATTGTGACATAGTTAGATACTAGATAGAAAAAAAGGAAAATTATTGATAGCAAACAAAAAGTTTCATTAAAATTAAAAAATATTCTCACAATACATAGAAATTTTCTGATTTTTCATCAAAATCACAGGGCTATATTAGAAAAAATCCGTTAAAAATTCATCTCAAACAAAAAAGGTGAACCTAGTTAAAAAGGTCTAAAGAGACACCCTCCTAACCTAATACTGCAAACAAACAGGCTCTGATACATTATCATCATACCCCCAGCCTACATAGAGAGCCATGGTTAAGCCTCAAAATAAATTAAAGAACAACAATGGTTATTTATTAACAATCGAAGATCTGGATGACAATATGCTAACGGAGATTCTATGCAGACTCCCGTCATGTGTAACAATACTAGCATGCAAGCCTGTAAGCAAAAAGTGGTGTTGTTTGATCTCCGACCCCAAATTTGTGGCTCACTTCTCCAATCACAAGAAGGAAAGCACCAAAAAATGGCATGGTGATCTTGATTATGACGATGATTCTCCAAAGTTGCATCCACCATGGACCTTTATCTTTAACATGGAGATGACGTTCATACCGTACAGGTGCGAAGTCGGTAATTCTAGCACCATGCAAAAGGTATTTGGATCCCCTAAATTCTTGATGAAATTCCTACCTTGTGCTGCCCATGTTGAGGCAACATCTATGGACTTGGTTCTATGCTCTGATACAGTGAATCAACAAGGAGGCGGACGAGTTTATTATATTTGCAATCCATTGACTATGCAATGGGTTGCTCTCCCACCATGCCCTGGTAATGAGGAACAATGGAAGCTGAAACCTTCGGCCACTTTAGTATGCAAAGAACCTCATGACTACACAAACGACTACAAGTTTAGAATTGTGGTAATTCATCCTAATCCTCCGAAGCTTGAAGTTGACACATATTATGAATGCCCTGCGTGGAAAATTTTCAACATGGTAGTTTTTATTTCAGAGATTGGCCAATGGAAGATCATTAATCTTAGTGTCCCGATTAAGCGGGAACTAGTTCAGGGGTATGTTGATCATCGACGATTCAATGTTGTTGTTTGTAAAGGCATCATCTATATACGCCATACCTTATGTTTGGCTGCATTCGATCCGTTTAGTATTAACGTTAACATGACTTGTGAATCAACTGTTGAGGCATGAGTTCTCCCATCATTGCCCATCCTTTACGGGTATCTGCAAGAGTGTTCGGGGCAATTGTTCATGATTTATTCTCCTGAGGATAGCTCCGGCATTGTAAGCTATCAAAAATATGGAAGGGATGTTAGATTGCCATTGATAATGTGGAAGTTAGACCCCAATGAAGCACCTCTCAGATGGAAGAAAACATTTCAAGGTTTATGTGAAGGAACTGTGAAAAGAATCAAACCACCCCTTGGCACTACTTTCATTCTGGTTCGACAGATTGGCATGCACCCAACCAATGACAAGTTGCTTTATATATATCTTGTTCTCGAGAAACAATTTGTTGTGTGTGATACGCGGTCAGGATGCATAAAGCCTGTGAAAAGTTTGCCTTACTTAGACTTAGACACGTTTCATAGACTGGAGCTCCAATGGTGGCCGACCTCAGTTCCGCGCTTGTGTAATGCCTCACAATAGAGTATTGTATTAACAATTCCAGGCTATTATCATGCCAGACTCCCTTTTTTTTTTAACTATAGCAGCTGTTTTCAACATTTCGTAGCTAAAAATGCTAATAAACTAGTGATAATTGTAGTTGCTAACTTGTTGTAGTACTAGAATAATTTGTAGACAAACATGCATGTTCTGAATATTTCTATAGTAGAATAGTTATATATGCAAGCTAAGTAAGCTTTGATATTTAGTTTTTCAGAATGTCTTGAACTCTTGTTACTACTGTACTGTATTGCAATGTTTCAAGTGAATGCTAAGCGGCTATGCTAAGTTATACGTATATGCAAGCTAAGTATGTTGTATAGTAATAGTCAATTAATTGAAGCACAACGACAAAAAGGCTTTACCTTCCAAGTTGTATGCTTTCTCAACTTTCTTCCAACTGAACCAACAGTTGATATTGGAATGAGGAATCCTTGTCATAATTCTAGAGTATAATAATTTTTTTAAGTTAAGATTTAACATAGTTTCTCACGAAAGTTTAAGTAACCTTATGTTCCCAAACCTATATTTAATTTGTCAATTCTCACTCACAAAAAAGTGCATAATCTAGCCAGAAACTCTATCCGTTTTGATAGTTTGGATGGGGGAGTATCCCACTTGTATTCATGAGGACGTTATTCGCGAAATGATTGAATAAGATCTTTTATTTTCAAAAAAAGAATGCATTTATTAAAAATTAAACTTAAGGTATTGAGCACCTTTTTCTTTTGTTATTGTACACTAATATACACCTCAAGAAGTCTATATCTCATGAGGTTGGAGATTCGATTTTTATCGGGATTTTGTGTGCACACTTCCGACCAAAAACTAAGAAGTCTATATCTCCTTTTTTATACCCCTTTTTCATTAGATTCACGCAGTGATCACTGTTCACTATTACAAATATATATGTATAGTTATTTAAGTTATTCTTATTTTAGAGAAGTTTGTTGAAATTATGTACTTTTTTGTAGGAGGTAAATCCAACACAATTGCAATATGACATGTATGTTTTAAATGGTTGTGAGTATTTATATGAATAAAGTCATATTGATCAATGACTGAAGTTAGTCCTTCTTGCACTCACTAAGTCACTAGTCACTACGATCCTCTACTGGAATCCAAAGATTAAGATTCATATATTATATCGACTTAGTAAGTGCTAATTTATTTTTAACTTCAAAAAAAAAAGTGCTAATTTATTTTTAATCCTTAATTTGGTGTACTTTCAGTTTGTCAATTTATGGAAGTATTCTAATATCATACTTTGATTATTTACTGGACTTTTTTGTCCCTTTGTCTCTTCTTTAAATTAGTATCTTATATCTATATATATTAGTGGGTAAGGAGTCATAAGCTGGACATGTGGCATGCCACGTAGGATGTAGGCACCCAATAGGTCAGTGCCACGTGTCATAATTAATAAA
>CAAKMY010034829.1:0-10430 GCA_901111285.1 Corrigiola litoralis | reverse complement strand
TTATTAATTGCCAAAATATGACCTCGATAAGTGTGAAAAAGCTCATGTGGGAAAATGAGTGGATCAGAGGTAGTAGAAGCCAACCACAAATAACCCATCCCACCAATAGGAGAGAAAAAAAAAGTAGTGATTTAGTCAATCAAATATTTTTAACAATGAAAAATGAATAAATGACTAAGTATACCTGTGGTGCAATATTTTCTGCATTGGGTTCATTTTGCCTTTTTTCCGGGCTACTTTTCTGAGTTGGTTGTTCTTCTTGATTCTGCTCAGATAGATTACACGCATATTGCTTGTGTAATTTTTCAGTCCAGCTTCTTTTCTCCTAGTTCCTTTGGCTATTACCTTTTTCTTCACTGTCAGCTTATTTAGATCGCAATGCTCGAAACAACCTCGATCTACCCTTGCATTGATGTCTGGAAGTGAACCATCCTCATGACCATTTTCTATCTTCATACTTGACAATATCTTCTCAACCTCATCGATCATGCTATCCAACCCACTATCCAACAATTAAGAAGATTCTCTGAATTTAGATGCTCTCGAAACTATTTTCACAAATTTATGACATAAAGCCATGTATCGACGACTACCATCTAAGAGAGGGTCTTCAAGAACAGCCCTCCCACTAGTATCTTATATGGTTCCATTGCGTGCCTCTCTAGTCCATCGCTTTATGATATACTTTTAGGAATTGTTTTGATGTTCATTAAATCCAAAACTTTCAAGGCGTGAACACACAATATCCCTATCCTACCAAACATATTGCAACTACATTGAACAGTTCCTGCCGAAGGATCACCAAATACTTGATACTCGATGGCGACATTGTTATCATTTTTAGGGTCCGATATTGCAACTCTACACTCATTCATTAACTGACCTTCTTTACAAGGCTTGATATAAGCTGTCGTTGACCCTTCATACTCGTCTTGAAATGCTTCAAATACCTTAGGTGTGTAGAGTTGACCTGTGTTGCCTAAGTAAATGTGTCTTGCGCAGCTTAATTCTTGGCAACTTGTCACGTGATTCAAACTCCGAAATTATTTCCTTATCACGCTTTTGCTTCAGAACCCTCTCAAAATGATTGAAGAAGCGCATTATGTCCAACTTGCATTGTAAATAATATTTCAAATCCTTATTAAAGCTTTCACTTAGTTGAATGCTTCTTATGCCCAAGGAAAACACATTTTTCATAAAGCATTCTGCCCACTTTTTCTTGAAGTCGTAGTTATAATCATTAAAAATTGTCTAGCACTCTTCCACGCAATACTTTAAAAGCTTCTTCAAACTTTGTCTCTTCATTATAGTCATACATACAAGTTTTGAACTCTCGGAGAATGTTTGATCCATCATGTATCAAGTGATTTGTTGCATTCTCCATGATGTGCCAAGTACATAATCCATGATAAGTATCCGCCATCACCTCCAAAATTGCCTTTTCCATGGCAATATCTTGATCAGTGCAAATAGTCTTTGGTTGCTTATTATCATGTGTTTCCAGAAAGGTTCTAAAAAGCCACTTGAAAGATTCAACAATTTCGTCATATAAAAGAGTTGCACCAAAAACAACAATCTCCCTAAAATGGTTAAAGCCAACAAATACACCAAGATGCCTATTTTTTTAATGTGTACCAAACGTAGTATCAAATACGACAACGTCTCCAAATAAAGCATAATCTATAAGCAGCTTTGCATCTGCTCAAATATGTTCATAATGTGTTCTTCATTATCTAACTGAATTGAGTATTGAAAGGAAGGGTTAGTTGTCCACGGTTCTTAAGTGGAAGTACTTCAATCTCTTTGGCGCTTGCTCCAGAGGTAGTTTTTGTGATCATGATGAGTGTAGCCAAGATTAGATGATCCACCGACATACACACCATTCAACTCATGTGCTGGTCTAGGCTTAACTTTATAAACATTAGCAAGTTGAATTTCAATGGCTTGTACATCAGATATCTTTCTTTGAGATGACATGAAGTGATATGTTTCTGGTGAATGCATTAGATGGTTATGCTCGACCACAAGATCATGCACTTCAGACTTGCCAGTCTTATTCAAAAAGAGACCGATACGCGCCTTACAACTTGTTCTTGTCTCAGCTCAAGAATTCACAACCAAATAATCTCGCTTGTCTGATAGACAAAAACCTTCCTTTGAACATACAAACCTCCTCGAAGTCACCTTATTGGTCTTCTTAGTCTTATTCTTATAATGGTTGCGGGCATTGAAACCTATCTTTCCTCCATATTCTACCCAAAATTTCTTAGTTTGATCAATTGTATCAAATTTCATACCCATATGAGGAACCCAATTGTTTGATACTTCCATGTTGTGACAACTTGAAATATTGTCGGACATGGAACATTCCATCGATCCAATAAAAGAAAGATAGCAAAATAAAAATTAACCTCAATGATCAAATGATAAAGGTATTATGTTAATAAAAGTAATGTTAATGTACAGTTAATTATTCCAAACTCAAAAACGTACATACAGAATAAAACAATGCAGTAGTGTTTATATTACTTACAAATTGTGATGATAAAACAACTTTGTCAAATATTTTGGTGATCTCTATCAAAATTGATTTCTAGTAGACTCCAATAATCCAATTCTTATAACCAAACAGAGCCCACTTTGAAATCGAAACTATGTCATTTTTTTAAGGTTCATTCTCACCCTTTTCAATATAATTTGAAGCAGTTGTGAGCATAATATGTTGTGATGTATGATGTATTCTTGGTAAATATCATTTTCGCATAATTTTCTCAAAATTTTGGAGGGAATATTGCAAACCCCTTATTCATGTTGATCATACTGGATACTAGGTGTTGTGTACTTTTTTTTTTTATCCCTTTTTATTAAGCTGACATTTTTTGGTCCATTGATGTGAGTGGACGGTTGAGATCTTCCAAACTCTACTTCCTAGAGTTTTTTCTACTACTCTAGGGGATCTGGACGCCTTAAGCGAGTCAACCCAAAGCATGTCCTAACGCGACTCGATACCAATTTTTAACAAAATTGATTGAACTATACTATTTCATAAAATTTACATACAAATGTTGGATAAAATTTTATCCATTTAACATTATACTGAATATTGACTCAACCAAAATTTAACCGAAACTAATTTGGCTCAAAACTGACCAATCCGAAAAAATAAATTATCGAACCTGACCCGGTTATAGTGATGATCCTAAGTGACCCGGCCTGAAACCAGTCGCCCTAACCGACTCGCCCGACTGCCAACACTAACAACTAGTTAAGACTAAACGCAACACGAGTTAAATGAATTTGAAATATACTTCCTATTCTAACCTCCCCCAACCGTGTCCGGATTCCCTGGAGTTACAAAAAAACTCTAGGGAGTAGAGTTCTTCTAGTCTCCACCGTCCACTCAAATCTATGGACTACAAACTGCCAGCTCATTAAAAGGGATAAAAAGAAAAAAGGAAAAACTCTACCACTACACATCAGAAGAAGCGAAGAAGTCTCCAACACCAAAAAAACATATCATCCCTTTTCTCATCCTCCTCTCTTCCTCCTCCAACAGCTCTCTTCCTCTCCAACAATTCACCATCCAGGTAATTCAAAAACCCAAATAATCTCTACTAATTAATTTTTCCAATTTTATCTTAATTATTTGTACTTACTAAAAATTCATTATCAATTATTCTATCAATCATGCGATTATATTTTTTTTTTTTAGAAATCGAATTTTTGGGGTTTAACAATTTTGCTTAATTGACCCTTTACAGAGTTCGCTTATTGTTAGAAGCCGAGGGACTGAAGCGGTTATGAAGGTGGTCGTATTAGATTGTCTAGTATGTTCCACGGGAAAATCTTCAGCACATGAACAAGTAAGTTTGACACTTTGTTTTAACATTATGTTGGTGTTGCTTTATTTTCCAGTTGCTATTAATGAATACAAATGTAGAATATAGGAGTTAGATTGGTAGGATTGAAAGTTTGGTAACTAAACCAAAAAATAAGAAGTGGGTATATAAGTTGGGTTTGAACGAAACAAATGAAGAGGCAATGTTCAGATTAGCTGCATTAAGAATTAGGTGCTTTGGTTGTGAGAGGATCTTAACATTGATAAAAAATTTGAGGAGATGAGGTTTGGCTGAGGTGGATGTCATAGTGTTTTGGGCTGGTAATTTTGGTAGACAATGTTGTCATTTGAAATGTGAGTTGGCATGGCTGTTGTTTTCTTGTGCTACATTAGCAGAAATAAAAAAAGTTTAGTATGGATGGGTGGAGATTTTAGATGATATCACCAAGAAGTGGAGTGCTGGAGTATCGTTTTGATGTTGATAGGACTCATGTTTTACTCCAACATTACATTTACACTTGTTTTTTGTGCCAATGCCCCCCTCCTAGATTTGGAGATTAAATACCAAAGTCGAATGTGGGAATTGGATGCCAAGAGATAATGTAGAATATGTTGTCGGAAATCTGTTTCCTTTGTGTATCGACAAGTTATTTCCGACAATATATAGTTGCTAATGTCTTTTGTGTTTTTGCTATGAGCTTTTGTGTGCTACCTCTCTAGGGTATGCTTTGTAAAGGTCTGATTTTGGCTTTGATGCGGAGTGTGATCCTAGCGAGTTAGATTTAGATAAGCCTTCGAGGAGTACTGCACATACACAACATATAGTCACACAACATATAGTCATAAGCTAAAGTGAATTGCACATACACAACATATAGTCATAAGCCAAAGTAAACTATATACTTTTTTGAAGCCTATTAGCTCAATATGGTAGAGCATTGTGTAATAACACAAAGATGTAGGTTCAACTCCTACATAGGCTTACTCAAAACTGAATTTTCGAAAAATCATTGAATGTGTGTTGAGCATAAACAAACCTCATAGCAAAACATCTGAAAAGAAGTACCAGCATTCTCAAACACACAAAATTAAGTCATTTATTACATTATTACTCCAGGGGATCAGATGAGGTGGCATTACTTTGGATCAAAAGCACCTAAGAACCCAAAGGGACCATATATCAATGGTTAGACCCAGGATGCTCATATTGTCAGTGTTCAACACGCCATGCGTGAATCCAACCCCCTGCCAGCTAGCAACCACAGAAGCAGTACGCTCAGCAACTTCAACTCCACAAGTTTACATCCAAGCCAAAACATTTTCCCAACCAGGTAGGCTGCAAATTTTATTTTACAACATGTGGTATACAGTTTATTATTCTTTTTCCTTTATTTTCTTTATACGTGTGTGTGTGTGTAAGCCAAAAAATTTACCATGCGCACATAGTTAGAGGGCATTCATGCATACTACATGCGTCATCTGAGAAATGTATCTGCATATTTATTGAAAGTCAGGTCCACAATGGACTGGTTATGAATCCACATAAAATTTATGAGCATAACCCATATTATCTGCTACCAGTCTTGTGAACCCGTAAGCAATATCATACGAACAATGACTTACAACATCAGGCCACCAAACGGATCATGAATCCAAATGAACTATGAATCCACAAAGGTTTATTTAATATACTCCAAAGCAATATTCAAAATAGTTCATTGAATGCTTGTCATTGTATAAAAACATAACTAAATCATCTCAGTGTTCGGTAATAATTAGAAAAATTACCATCATTCTCAAAGACACAACCCAAAAACAAAGCTAAGTAAACTATGACATTGTTTTCCAAAATATAGAACTATTTACATGTCATCATAAAAAAATGCATCATTGGTCCTTGCACAACAACTCTGACAATCATAGAGCATTATATTTATTGCCTATCTCCGCTTTGCACAACTCTTAGCGGTTGAACCAATTCAAAGCATCACATGCCTACATTTGAAATAGAGAAGGTTAAGGCAATTGTTTCCATACTTACATGTATACCACCAAACCAAACACCCCTCCAACCCAAACAAAAAGATAGAATTAGCGGACATGCATACCTAACCAATATCCATTCGACACATCCTTGAAAGTTGGTTGGAAAGTAGCCTCTTGAGGAATTTGCAAACTCATATCCTGCATCTAGTTATTCAGTGACATATAAATATCTTATTTCCATATAAACATGCCACATAACTTAGAACAACAATGGTGGTACCTAACTCCAAAAACAGTTTTGATGTGGAAATAGAACACCGTGTGGGGCTTGGCTTGTATTGCATTGTCCTTGTCCTTGTCCCTATGTTAATTAACACACCTAAGTATATGAATTGATAATATAGAACACACAAAATGCTTCCATATGAATTAGCGAAATACCTGGAGCACAATATGACTACTGTTGGGAAATGGTAGACGGTCACAACTATTCTGAATTGTTGTTCTTTGGTGTGTTAGAAGTTGAAGACTTTCAATTGACTAAAGATTGAAAATCAAACACAAACAACCCCCTCCCAGCAAAAGGAGAAAAAAAAAGAATCTTTTTCAATAAGCATAGCCAACAATAAAAAAAATAAAAAAAATGAAGAAATGACTACACATACCTCTGTTGCAATATTTTCTCCATTGTACTCCTTCTCCCTTTTCTTCTTCCGGCTATTTTTCGGAGTCGCTTGATCTTCTCGACTCTGCTGAGATAATTTAGAAGTACTCGACTTGTGTAACTTTTCATTCCAACTTTTTTTCCGCCTAGTTGCTTTGGCTCGTACCTTTTTCTTCCATGTTAGATTATTTAGATCAGAAGGCTCCGAACAATTTTCATCTACCCTTGCATTGAGGTCTGGAAATGACCCATCCCTTTCTCCATTTTCTATATTCATGCTAGACAATATCTTTTCATCCTCATTAAGCATGTTATCCAACCCGTTATCCAACAATGAAGATGACTCTCTAAAGTTAGCTGCTCTACAAGCAATTTTCACAAATTTTGCGACATAAAGCTCTGTATCGACGACTAGTATCCAGGCGAGGGTCTCCAAGAACAACCCTCCCACTAGTATCTTGTATTGTTCCACTACGAGCCTCTCTAGTCCAATACTTTAAGATATATTGTTCAGGAATTGTTTTCATACTCATGGAATCCAAAACTTTCAAGGCATGACAATATTTCTAACCTACTAAACATATTGCAACTGCATTGAACTGAATATGTGGAAGGATCAACAAATACTTGGTACTCGATGTCAGCGTTGTTATCATATTCAGGGTCCGAAATCGCAACTCTATACTCATTTGTTAACTGACCTTCTACAGGAGGCTTCATATAAGCTGTTGTAGACCATTCATACTCATCTTGAAATGCTTCAAAAACCTTAGGTGTGTAAAGTTGACCTGCTTGCTTAAGTAAAGGTGTCATACGCAGCTTCATTCTTGGCAACTTTTCACGCGATTCAAACTCCGAAATCGTCTTCTTATCACGCTTTTGCTTTAGAACCCTATCAAAATGATTGAAGAAGCGCATTATGTCCAACTTGCATTGTAGATAATTTTTCAAATCCTTATTAAAGATTTCACTTAGTTGAGTGCTTCTTATGCCCAAAGAAAACACGTTCTTCATATAACATTCTGCCCACTTTCTTTTCAAGGCAAAGATACTATCTAACCAAGAACTATCTAGCACTCTTCCACGCAAAGCTTCTTCAAACTTTGCCTCTTCATCATAGTCATACATACAACCTCTGAACTCTCGAAGAATATCTGATCCATCATGTATCAAGTGCCTTGTTGCATTCTCCATTATGTGCCAAGTGCATAATCCATGCGAAGTATCTGTCATCACCTCAGTAATTACCTTTCCCATGGCAATATCTTGATCTGTAAACATAGTCTTAGGCTGCTTGTTATCATGTATTGCTAAAAGAGTTAAAAAGCCACTTGAAAGATTCAGCAGTTTCTTCATATAAAAGAGTTGCACCAAAAACAACAATCTCCCTGAAGTGGTTGAAGCCAACAAATACACCAAGAGGCCTATTTTCTTTATTTGTACCGAACGTATTATCAAAGACAACTACGTCTCCAAATGAGGCATAATCTACCCAAAATATGTCCGTAATTTGTTTTTCATTATCTAAATGAATTGAGTATTGAAAGGAAGGGTTGTCCACAATTCTTAAGTGAAAGTACTTCAATAAGCTTCCAGCTTCTCCATACTTCAAATCCCTTTGGCGCTTGCTCCGGAGGTAATTTTTGTGATCTTGATGGGTGTAACCAAGATTAGATGATCCACCAACATATGCACCATTCAACTCATACGCTTAACTCCATAAGCATCAACAAATTTAATATCAGTAGCTTGTCCTTCAGATATCTTTCTTTGAGTTGAGATCAAATGACAAGTTTCTGGTGAATGCATTAAATGATTATGCTCGACCACAACATCGTGCATTTCATACTTGCCAGTCTTGTTCAAAAAGACGCCCATACGCGCCTTACAACCCGTTCTTGTCTCAGCACGTGAATTCACGACCAAATGATCTCGCTTGTCTAGTAGACGAAAACCTTCCTTTGAACAAACAAACCTCCTCGAAGTCACTTATTCTTATTCTCATAATGCTTGCGGACATTGAAACCTATCTTTCCTCCATATTCTACCCAAATTTTCCAGACTTGATCAACTGTATCAAATTTCATTCCTTCAGGAGGAACCCAATTATGTGATATTTCCATGTTGTGACCACTTGAAATATTATCGGACATCGAGCAATCCATCATTCCAAAAAAAGGAAAATATAAAAATAAATCAATTCATAAACCTCAATGATCAAATGATAAAAGTCTATTGTAAATAAAAATAATGATAATTTACATTCAAATATTTCAAACTCAAGATATATATTTACATAATAAAACAATGGAGTAGTGTTTATATTACTTACGAATAGTGATGATAAAACAACTTTGCCAAATATTTTGGTGAATCTCTATCAAAATTGCGTTCATTAAACTCCAATAATCCGATTCTTGTAAACTACAAGAGCCCACTTTGTAATCGAAATCATGTCATTAATTTTTTTAAGGTCCATGCTCACCATTTTCAGTATAATATGTAGAAATCGTAAGTTTAATATTTTATAATTTATTTTTGGTGAGATATTTTCTATTATTTTCCCAGGATTTTGCTCAAAATTTTGGCGGGAGACTTGCCAACCCAATATGCGATTAGTACGTTGTAGATACTGGGTCTTGTTTCTTTTTTTGTTTTAGTTTTTTTTTTAGTGAGGTGGCATTATCTTGTCCCTAAATGTGAATGTGTGGTTGAGATTTCCAAAACTCTATTTTGTAGAATTCACTAGAAACTCCAGGGGGATCTGGACGCCCCCCAACCTAACATATCTCTCTCTTCTTCCTCTTCCCCACCCTAACATATCTCTCTCTTCCCCATCCTCACTCACTTCCTCATCATTCTCTTCCAGATGTCACCCAAATACAACACAATCTTGAAGACACCAAGTTAAATTATTCAACCAAGTTCAATCAGTCTCTTAAATAGGGTTGACTAGCCTAGCCGACACCCCCTTAGACTAAGTCCATTGGTGACATTTTGATGGGAATGTCACTCCTTCTCACGTGCCAAAACAAATAAAAATATAAAGTAAAAACAAAATAAGGGTCTCAACACTGAATGCATAAATGTTGCAGTATAACACTTGTGTTCCATTTTTTTTTTTCCGCCACATGTCACCATTGCAATGGGTCAAAATCAAAACTTTATCATGTAAAAAAGAAAAGCACATGAAGAAGAATCAAATTGGGACACATGGCGTGTTTTGGTTGGTTAAACAAAAATATATTCTTTGTGATTTTGTAACACCCATAATTATAACTAAAAAAATTCAAAAATATAAAATAAAAAATACCACCGGTCATTTTTTCATGATCTATATATAGAGATCCTATTTGATATATTTTGTTTATATTAATAATTTTGTTAATATTCATATACAACAACCATAAATTACATTTACAAAAATCAAAAAATTAAAAATTAAAATACCAATGGTCATATTTTTCCATACTTTATAATAAGAGATCCTATTTGATATAATTTTTAATTATAGTAATAATATTGTATGGTAAAATTGGTGTTGCCAATGGAGTGGAAATAATAAAGAAGAGTGTTGAAGGTGGGTGTTCGAGTTGAGAAAAGAGAGAAATTAATATAAAAATGAATGATGTGGGTGTTGTAGTGTTGCAAATGAGTTTATTCTTAAGGAGTGTTGGCTAGGCTAGCCGTTACGGAGTGTTGGCTAGGCTAGTCGTTAAGGAGTGTCGGTAGACGTCGCCAACACTAAAAAAAATCGAGCAGTTTCTTGCTAAACGGAGTCGCTCAATGACTATCGGGTAGGTGCCTGGGATGGGGTGGGGTTGGGGTTCCCCTCAAATAAGGGTTGGGATATGGAAAGTTTTGATAAAAACATTACAAGGGTAAAATTGAAAGTTTTGTGTCAAAATATTTTTATTCGTGCTGCGTTTAGCCAAAATCGTG
>CAAKMY010034828.1:0-12069 GCA_901111285.1 Corrigiola litoralis | reverse complement strand
TAATATTGGCTCTCAATATTCCTAGGTTTTTCTCTCTTAATGAAACTAGGGTGTGTTAGGGAGTTTATATATTAAGCCCGAAACACCAAAGCCCTAAGCAAAGTAGAACATGGAATACTTTACATAAACGGTCAAAGAACGACTCGTCACGAGCTCGCTCAACTCGAGCAGATTCCACTCGATCGAGCGAAGCTCGAAACAACTACAGGTGGTTTAATTCTCGCTCGACTCGAGCAGAACTTCACTCGAGTCGAGCGAGACTTCGACAGGCTTCCATATGCTCCTGGCAAGTTTCGCTCGAGGCTTCCCATGGCTCAACTCCCTCACTCGAGTCGAGTCGTACCATGAACCAACCTCCTTTGCTCTTCTTTAACATCACCAACTCATCTAACTTGTAACTTGATGACGACATCTGAAGTCACCATCTCAACAAATATGCTAAGAGACTTTACTTAGGGAAAGAACAAATAAGGAATTGGGTTAATTTATACTTTGAGGCTTATGATTATGGTTTTTGCTTATTGAAAACAGCAACCCTACCTGGTAACCTTGTTATAGGAACCAATATATATGACCATTGGAAGCCATTGTATTAGCTATTCCATACTATTTACCAAAAATATATGTAAGGATTCCTTTACTAGTTCATGGCTGCATGCATCCATATATGCTTTTCATACAAAAACAAAACAAGATGATCCATCATCTAAAGGGAGCAATAACACAATGCATGGTTACAGCATACACATGTGAAAGTAGGCATCTTCGCTTCCCATCTACGAAGTACTAGACATGAAGTCTTGAGTCTTCAAGCGAGAAGTAGGCCCTGTAGTGAGAAGGCTTCCAAATCTTTTCATACTTCACCACTCTTATTTTGCACCAAGTCACGGCTTTTGCAGAGAATTGTAAAGAAGAAGGAAGATTTGCTTTATTTAGTTTATTCCAACGTAATCTGGCCAATTCATATGCCAACCTGTTGGTGCGACACATCTTTTAGCATCCCACTTGGTTAAAGTCATAATCTAGTGATGTGGTCATGTACTCATGCGCTAATTATTTGGCAAAAAGTATGATAACACTTATCCATTTTTGATTTCTATATATCTATACTTTGCAACAATTGTAAAATGAACCCATCATAGGTGGCTCAAGAGGTCCCTAACTTTATCCCACTCTATCGTCTTGGTTTTGAGTTCGAGTCTGAGCAACATTTATGCTTTATTGGGCATGAGTCAGAGCCGGAGGTAGCATATGAGCTCCTTAAGGTGAGAGTGAGAGTATTCCCCCCTCTTGCCTTTTGGGTCGAGTTGGTCAGCTTTGGCTGATTAACTCCCCGTGGTTCTTTGCCGACTAGGGTCATAGGGACCGAGGTTTACCCAGTGCTTACCCGAAGGGTAGCGGCTGAGCGTTCCCACGTACTTCAAAAAACAATTGTAAAATGATCTTGTTTTATAATCTTTAATTTTTTCTTTAAAAAATACTCCCTCCGAACTACTCATTCCTCACATGTCGAGGTCATAATGTAACTACTAATAACTCACAAAACAAATCTATAGTTGTTAGATGCATATTTACAAATACTTTTAGGTAAGTATATATCTTTTTTTATCGTTTTTTTGATTATATATCTTGGATTATTGATAATAAAAGTTTAGTTTTAACTAGTGCCAAAAAGTTAATATGGAAAAGTTGAGTGGTTCGGAGTTAGTAATAAATAAAATGGGATAGAGGGTGATTTTTTACGAAATATCAAGATCCGCCAATGCTGTGATAGCTTGGGGAAAATTGTCCAACAACGCTGATTCATCACCCTCTATGATATACATCTTAGCAATAATATTTTTTTTGTTTTTTTTCTAAAGAGGAATGACACTATTACCTTTTTATTAACATAGAAAATTACGAAAAACAAGAGAAACTATCACGACGAAAAAAAAAAAAGGAAAATTTATCTATTCGGAACTTGAATTATCGCGAAACGACATTAGGTACCTCACATTTGACTAATAGCGAATATTGATTACATGCTACCAAACGCTACCTTAGTACGTACTTAGAATTAATTTCTGTCACTGGAGGTAGATAATCTTACTTGTTCATTAAACACACTTCCTCCCTAGTCAGTATATATACACAAAACACGCACCGATATACTAAGCTTCTCTGCAAGTAACGCACTGGGTGCCCACTTTATTTTAATTTAATTTCATTTTATTACAATTTGCTGTTGTTCCATGATCATATATACGCCCTCCCTTACCTAAATTCTTGACTTTTTAATTGATCAGGTTGAAAGAGTGCATTGTTGAAGAGGAAGAGTCGCTGTTAATTTAATCTTGCAAGTTTCCCGCCAATTTCATTTCTGATTTTATTGCGATGTCGGCAAATGACACATTACTTAAATTCTTGACTTTTCAATTGATCAGGTTGGAAGAGTGCATTGTTGAAGAGGAAGAGTCGCTGTTAATTTATTCTTGCAGGTTTCCCCGCCAATTTCTCTTCTGATTTTATGGCAATGTCGACAAATGACACCTTTCCTAAATTCTTGACTTTTTAAATTGATCAGGTGGAAAGTGCGCATTGTCGTAATTTAATCTTGCTTGCAGGTTTTCCCGCCAACTTCTCATCTGATTTTATTACAATTCGGCAAATTACGTACAATTGCAGATTTATAATTAGCGCATGAATTTCTGAAATATACAATTGTAATCGCGAATACTACGGCATCGAAACTTGCAAGTTTTAGTTACTAGATTCAATCTTTAATCGTGTATATAGATTCAATTATTTAATTGCGATGCCGAAATTACGATGCCGAAATTACGATGCCGTATCTTGAAGATTTCTATATTTATCAAGTCTTTAATTGTAAGAAATGACTTCGATCTTTCGTTTCTGTAATTACAATCCCTAATTCTCATGTGCAATTTGTTTATTTTCTTTGTGGTACCATATAAGGAAATAAAATACGGAGTAATTGAGTACATGATTTCCTTTCTTTCGCAGAAATGAAATACAGAGTAGATGTTACAGTAGTATTGGCTTGGACTGCACCAATCCAATGGGGTTGGGCGGGGCGGGTAAAGAAAATGGGCTGGGCTATCAATTTCTCAATAAACTTGGGTCGGGTTAATGCGGGTCGTGGGTCGATATAATTTCTTACTTTTTTTCATGACCCGTAATTGACCCGCCCCAGTCCGTTTAGAAAAAAAAAAAAACCAGACTCGCTACGACACGACCCATTAGTATGAGGGTTGGGTCATAGGGTCAGGCTTGGGACTTTTTGAGGGCCCCCGACCCAATATGTTTGGCATGTAGGATGGAATTCGGAATGGCTGCACAAACCTGACCTGCAAGACAGACATTATAGCTATGATAGGCAAGGAAAAAGCATACACTACAAGTGTGTCATTAGAGTTTTTGTAGCTCTATATGTGTTTATACACAAAACAATGAAACTGAGTGAGAAAATCGATACAACTCACGCCTCCTGTTCGTACAGGGTGGGCGATAAGCCTAGAGATAGGAAACTATGTAGCTTGGTTGAGTTATTCGAGTTAAAATAGGGAACTGAAATGGAAAATGTCTTCAAAAACCAATGCAGTGCCACATACTGATAATATTAAGAGCGCATTTCAGAGTAGTTTCCAAACGAAAAATCTGACTTCAAGAAGATCTCTAAAGCCCAAATTTTAGGGCACCTTTGACATCCGAACTTAGCAACAGCACATTTTTGGTTCAGAAGAACTTTAATTTAGAATATAAAGTTCAGCGTACAAATGAACCTAGAAGGAACAACAGGAGACCAAATACTATCGCAGGAAAAAACACAACTTAACAGACAACAATAAGGATTATAGGAATGTGGTTGCCCCATACCTTCAGCAGCCAACTGTTGGCAATACAGCAACGAGACAGACCATAGCAATCCCAAACTCGAGTCCCAAGCAAGATTAGTAATAGGCACTACCTCCAATGAGATCATTGAAAGGTTTTGTAAAAGCGACGAACCAATGGAGGCTGAACCCCTTGCTGCAAAATTGTTGAAAGAGTGGATCTTCCCAACAAAGCTCAGTAATCTTGGAAAACTACCAAGGAGAAACCAAGCCAATTGCATGAACTTCTGAATATACTCTGGTACCATAGAAGGCAAAGAAAACGATGTAATGAGGAAATAATATGTTGCAGAACCATTTTCCATATCTGAGTTCTAAAGTTGCAAAACTAACAGAGCTCGTCTTTGAAAATATAGCTACCCCCCCCCCCCCCCTCCACACACACACAAGCATTGGGTAGACCAGATTTTGTGCAGACCTGCAGAACTTGACCAGTAGTAATAGAAAAGGGGGACTCATGGAATCAGCTAAGTGTAGATAGAACACTCTTTGCTAATGTTTCATCAGTAAGATTTTTCTTTTGGAAACTACTTTGGAATGCACTCTTAGTATTGAACTCCCTCTGTAGGATTTGAAACCACGACACTGGTTTTTGGAGGCCTTTCCATTTCAATTGTAAATAATACCACATAAAAACTTTACAAAACACACCCATGTGATTGTGGGCCACAGTTCCCCTCTCACAAATTTTCCTCTCCTTAAACTCACTGGGACGGAGGGAGTACATCTTAGCAATAATTTTTTTTCTTTAAAGAGGAATGACACTATAACCTTTTTCTTAACATAGAAAATTACGACAAACAAGAGAAACTATTACGAAGAAAAAAAAAGGAAAATTTATCTTTTGGGAACTTGAATTATCGCGAAATGACATTAGGTACCTCACACTTGACTAATAGCAAATATTGATTACATGCTACCAAACGCTACCTTAGTACGTACTTAGAATTAATTTCTGTCAGTGGAAGTAGATAATCTCCTCTGTTTACTTGTTCATTAAACTCACTTCCTCCTTAGTCAGTAGATACACAAAACACACATACAATACACCGATATACAAAGCTTCTCTGCATGTAACACACTGTATTTTTATCCTCAGATCTGGGTACCCACTTTATTTTTATTTTATTTTATTACTATTATTATAATAATTTGCTGTTGTTCCATGATCATATATACGCCCTCCCTTACCTAAAACTTTGACTTTTTAATTGATCAGGTGGAAAGTGCGCATTGTTGAAGAGGAAGCGTCGTAATTTAATCTTGCAGGTTTTCCCGCCAATTCCTCTTCTGATTTTATTGCAATGTCGGCAAATGACACCTTACCTAAATTCTTGACTTTTTAATTGATCAGGTGGAAAGTGTGCATTGTTGAAGAGGAAGCGTCGTAATTTAATCTTGGAGGTTTTCCCGCCAATTTCTCTTCTGATTTTATTGCAATGTCGGGAAATTACGTACGATTGCATATTTATAATTAGCGCATAAATTTATTGCAATGTCGGCAAATTACTCTGTATTGTAATCGCGAAGATTACAATACCGACAACATGACACAAACCTGACACGAAGTTAGCGGGTTTGGGTTGACATTTTTNNGGGTCAACACGAACACGACACGAAACTAATTGGGTTGAGTTTGGGTCGACAACTTAGGACACGACACGACAACCCGCGTTTAACTTAGAATATGCCAAAATTGGAAAATTAATCAAATGTTAAACTAAAGCCTTAGTGAATAAAATACTGGTGTTATTGAATATTTGAAGTATTATTACATTTTCATATGATTTTGTCTACAAATTTAGTCAAGTATTGAGTAGAAAGGTCATTTAGATCATGATAGGTTATGTCAAAAGGATTAAGTTTATTAATTAAACGGGTTAACAAAGCAAACACCAAATATAACTGTTACTAGTCTTCCTTGGGCCCGATCCTGGGAAGTTTTCTCCTAGGGTTTGCCTAGGGTTTTTCCTATTTTGATAGGGTTTCAAGGGCGTTTCTACTCTAATTTTCACCAAAAATCTTGTTTCTTCTCACGTTTTCTTGCTATGTCGAACTGTGACTTGATTGATCTCAATCAATCTTTAATCTTTGGACGATGCTGAGAGGTTGATGGTTGAGGAGAAGAAAAAAGAGGTTGTTGAATGGGTGGTGGAAGGAGATACTAAAGAAGAGAAGACCTCCCAGCTTTCTCTCATCTGCCACTATAAGGGTAAGAGACCCCCAAATCCATATGCTTTTGTTGACACTATGAAATTTGTTCGGTGCCGAAATGATGTTTTGGAAGGGAGTAGTGATAAGCGATTCATCTTTCGCTTCGCACATGAGGCAATTAGGGCTAGGGTCTTTTTAAGGTCAACCCTTGCATTTTGATCACAATATCCTAGTCATTAGTGCAATTGATGGGAACGCTCGACCATCTGATATGCCGTTGTTTATTGTACCCTTTTGGACGAGATTTTATGATCTTCCAATGAAGGGAAGCCTGAATGGTGCAAATGCTAGGGCTTTGGCGTCAAAGGTGGGAACCTACCTGGAAGTGGATAATACTGTTTGCCCCTCCATTAACCGGTCCATGCGTATTCGTGTTCTCCATGATGTACGGAAGCCTTTGGTGCATAATGTTTCGATACAACTTACTGGTGGGAGGAGGTTTAATGTCCGGTGAAGTATGAGAGAATCCCTTTCTTTTGTTTCATTTGTGGTAGATTGGGTCATGGTAAACGTGATTGTGGGGAGAAGATTATGGGGGAGAAAGAACATCTACAGTTCACGAATGATATCAGGGCTTCTCCTTGGAAGGTGTGGAATAAAGGATACAAGGAGTGTGAGGAGAGAAGGGGCATGAAGGGAAGTAAATTGTTTGACGAGGAGGAGGATAAGGTGGCAATGGAGAAGTTGGAGGTGTTTAAGATGGTAGATAGTCTTAAGAAGGTTCATATTCATGATGAGGGTGGGGTGGCCCTGAAGGGGAAGCAAGGAGATCATGGTGCGGTTGTGGCTCATAGTGCAAATGTGTATAGGGGTCAAGGAGACAAGAAGGAAATTTGGAGGAGGATGTTATGGTGGACAACTCTCTGGAGAAGACCACGCAAGAGGTAGAGACCCTTGGTCCCACAGCTAACAGTTTATGCCTTGACAAACAAAATGTAACTCCTTCCACTGCACTAAATGAGCCTGCCCCTAACTCCTCTTTCCTAAATAAGCCTCCTTCTCCCACTCCTATTCTTCCTACCATGCAGGTGCCAAATTTCACAAATTTCACAGAGGGTAAGTCTGGCTCAAACTCTGAGGGGAAGAGTAAGAAAGGTTATATCTCCAAGTGAACGCGTGAAAAGCTAAGGGCATTGAAGGAGGGTGTGTCTCTTGGACTTTCTGGGACAAAGCTAGGCAAGCGACACAATGAGGGTGGGGACGAAGTTGGTTGCATGGAGGAGGTAGTTCCACCACACAAGAAAGGGCGAAGCGAGGCGGACTTAATGTTATGTGATGATCACATAGAAGTAGCGGTTGTTGGCGCTGACCAACACCGCGAAAGACAATGAAAATATTTTCCTGGAACTGTTGTGGGGTTGGCAACCCACGTACAGTTAATGCTCTCCAGAATAAGTGTTGGAGGGAACGGCCAAATTTGGTTTTCTTAATGGAAACTATGATCGAAGCGAGTGTACAGAAGAGTCGTGATAGGTGTGCTTTTGCTGGTATTTGTGTGTGTAGTATTGGTAATTCGGGAGGCATGGGATTTTGGTGGCAAGATTGTAGTGTGTCTGTGGTTAGTCAATCTCGACACCATATAGTGGTG
This sequence comes from Corrigiola litoralis, assembly GCA_901111285.1. NCBI lineage: Eukaryota > Viridiplantae > Streptophyta > Magnoliopsida > Caryophyllales > Caryophyllaceae > Corrigiola > Corrigiola litoralis. The sequence goes on along the minus strand of CAAKMY010034828.1, from coordinate 4,371 downwards.
GATGTGTTGGGGGTGGATGATACTCCATCTTGGAGGGCAATAGGCGTCGATGGTTGGCCCGAGGCGACTGAGAAGTACCGTACGAATATTGCTCTAATTCCGAAGTGCAAAGACCCAAAACATATCACAAAGTTCCGTCCTATGATCTTATGCAATGTTGTTTACAAGATAATATCGAAGGTGTTGGCTAATCGAATGAAGCCTATGCTCCATAAGATTATTTCTGAGAATCCGAGTGCTTTTATTCCATCGCGTCTTATTACGGTTAATGCTCTTTTTGCTTTTGAGGTGTTTCTTGGGATGAAGAGAGGCGGGGAAGGAAGAAGGGGTACGATGGCACTAAAACTTGACATGAGCAAGGCTTACGATAGGGTGGAGTGGAATTTTCTATCGAAAGTTATGCTGAAATTGGGCTTTAGCGAGAATTGGGTGGCGAAGATTATGAGCTGCATATCGAGTGTCATTTTTTCTGTCAAGATCAATGGAAGATTATGTGCTTTCATTCCAAACTCGAGTCCCAAGCAAGATTGGTAATAGGCACTACCTACAATGAGATCATTGAAAGGTTTTGTAAAACTAAGAGAGCTGGATTTTGTATATCTCCACATAAGGAAGTCCTCTTCCGCGGTAGATGGAAGTTCTGTGGCAATAATTTGTTGAGCACATGCTGGTTCGAACATTCTGAAAATTTTCACTCTATCCCAATCCTTACTGGTTGGGAAAATGAGGTCACTCACCTTTGTAGTCATATATGTACGTAACGAAACTGAGACACGCAATCTTATCGTCAAAGAGGGTCCGAAATATGAATTTTTGTTCCTGATGCAGTCTTCCAAGTCTTCCAAGCCATACCCCGACGAAGAAGAGATATTCCCCTAAATATAGCTCTCCATGCCCTAGAGCCATTTGTTGTAGACCTCCCTGGATGTGTGTTTCTGATATCAAACATGCGGCCATAGCGAGCTTTATATATTGTCAAGATTAGGAGCTAGGGATTCTGAATAATCCTGCTAGCTTGTTTCATAAGCAGTGGATCATTAAGAGACCCAACTTCTCGAATACCCATACCTCCAACCCCCTTAGGGCTTTGTAAAATTTCCTTCTTGACCCAATGCATTCCCTAATGTCCCTCTTTAGCCCACCAAAAACTGATAATCAAACTGTTTAACTTATGTACCACAGACATGGGAATTTTGAAAGCCATCATGACATGAGTGAAAAGAGCAATAAGTATCGAATTGATGATTATCATCTTGCCAGCCTGTGAGAAATGAAATCTGGTCCACAAATTTATCTTCTTGAGTACTTTATCGATGATAAATGTAAAGTCCCTTGAATAATTTCCACCAATGTCAACCCGGGACTCCCAAATAAGTACCCAAGTTGTTAAGTTCCCTAACACAAAGAATTGTCCTAAAGGACTCCCGAATAAGAGGGGGTGTGTTAGGAGAAAATTTAACAAAGGATTTAGACAAGTTTATCACCTCACCAGACATTCTGCAAAACAACTCAAGTATACCAACAACTTTTCTACAAGACTCTGGTATTGCTATAAAGAATATTAAGATTTCAGAGTAGTTTCCAAACGAAAAATCTGACTTCAAGAAGATCTCTAAAGCCCAAATTTTAGGTCACCTTTGACATCCGAACTTAGCAACAACACATTTTTGGTTCAGAAGAACTTTAATTTAGAATATAAAGTTCAGCGTACAAATGAACCTAGAAGGAACAACAGGAGACCAATTACTATCCCAGGAAAAAAGCACCAGTTACCAGACAACCATAACGATTATAGGAATGTGGTTGCCCCATACCTTCAGCCAACTGTTGGCAATGAATCAACGAGACAGACCATAGCCATCCCAAACTCGAGTCCCAAGCAAGATTGGTAATAGGCACTACCTACAATGAGAACTTTTAAAGGTTTTGTAAAACTAAGAGAGTTGGGCTTTGAAAATATAGCTACCCCCCCCCCCCAACACACACACACAAAAGGATTGGGTAGACCAGATTTTGTGCAGACCTGCAGAACTTGACCAGTAGTACTAGAAAAGGGGGACTCATGGAATCAGCTAAGGTGTAGATAGGACACTCTTTGCTAATGTTTCATCAGTAAGATTTTCTTTTGGAAACTACTTTGGAATGCACTCTTAGTATTAAACTCCCTCTGTAGGATTTGAAACCACGACACTGGTTTTTGGAGGCCTTTCCATTTCAATTGTCTATTTTGGTAAAACTCGAACAAATCAACCAAGTTAGGTGGCGTTTGGTTCATCTCTTGGTATCAAGAATCGGTCTCATATGATACCAGCCGGTTTGGTATGAGCCATATTTTAAAACCCTTTCCTCATTCCACGCGTTTGGCAAATGTTAGGTATATGTAGCAAACTTTTTACTTTTTTTTATTAATTCTTTCATTGTCTTCCACTTCCAGTACTACCTTTCTCTCTCATAGCATAAGCACTGTCCACCGCCAAGTCCAACCATTGTCCACCGCCGCCTCTCGCTTAACCACCAAGAATAGTCCAACACCGATCTCCGACTCAAGCCGGCGCTGCCATTCTCTTTCTTTCTCTCCCTCCCTCCCTCTAGTACTGCTTTATGATGTGTGTATAGGTGCATCGATGGCGGGGAAGTAAAAGATGCATGTCCCAGATCTGGGTTGGCGATGAAGAAGATGGGAAGGTTGGGAAATGGTGGGCGACTGTCCAGGGGCGGATATGTAGGAGGTGGCAGATGGTGACACTAAAAAATGACCAGTGGGGAGATTGTGGAGCGGTGGTAGGTGGTAGTTGTGGACCTTGTGGTGGCAATAGTACCGGTGAAACGTCGAAGAAACGTTTAAGTGGTGGTCAAGGGTGGTGTTGTGGTGGACGAACTGTTGTTGTGACGGGTGAGTGATGACAGTGGTTATGGTGACTGACTGACTGGTAAGGGTCCCTTGTTTGATACCAGAGGTGGAGGTATGGGACAAACCCACCTCTCCAAAGTGGTATGACAAACCCATTCCCTTTGGTATGAAGGGGTGGGTCCCACTGGTATCATTTTTTAATTTATGACCAAACAAACACTGGTATTGGTTTGGGCCATTCAAACACCATTCCTGATTCCCTAAAACAATGAACCAAACGCCACCTTAGATATTTTCCGTATTTAACTTTTGAGTTGTTGCCCCTTTTAGAAAAAAAAAATGTTAATTTCTTCCAAAAGAATGATAAACATATATCTAATATTGTATGTTTTTTTAAAAGATGGCGCCGAAACAAAATACAAAAGGAAAAGCCCAAGCAACCGCAAAAATAACAGAGGAAGAACTATTGAGGCTAGTGAAGTCATATGCGGTAGCGTCATCTAGCGGGGGCTATAGTTGCGTCTTAAGAGCTGACACGTTGACTGGACCAATAGCGATAAAAAAGATTCAACAAGCTCATGAAGAATACTTCGAGGTAAAGAGTCTTTCTATTACTTATTTGCATTATGCCTATATGATTGGAAATTTAGTAGGATTTTTTGTGAGACACTACCTTTATTTTAGGTCACATTGTGAAGGACTACCTTTAAAGTCGTTCATGGTGAGACACTACCTTTAAAGTCATCTTTTTTGTCAAACACTACCAATTGACGCCCTTCGTTAAATTAGTTAGACTTTCCGTCCATGTGTGCAGGGCAAGGGGGTAATTATATCAAATTTGTTCCCCTCACTCCCCTTTTTTGCTCCAAAAACCTTTCTCCCTCCAGTGATCCACTTCCATTTTCCCCCTTTCTCCCCTCTTTTTTTTTTCCTTCACTTCCCTCCCTACTACTTACCCACTTCCCTTTATTTCGCTCACCTTTTCCTTCCAGCCTCTCCATTTTCCCTCTCTTTTCCTTTCTAGTCTCTTCATTTTCCCTCACAATGCTACCTAGGGGGTGGGTGGATAATTAGAAGCTAGATAACTAGTTGCATCATACCACATTGAGTCCATGAAATGTCTTGGGTAGCAAGCCTCAAAGCGAGAAAGCCCGGCCGCATAGGATCGCTGCCTTCTATCCGTATAGGCCCTATTTCGCGGTACAGCACAAACACCACACTTTCTACCCCCAAACCACCCAAAAGGCGTAATTATTGTATTGGGGAAGGATTATCCTTCAAAATAAGAGCACATGATTTCAGAGGAGTGGAAAAGGGGAATTCTTTGATTGGATAAAGAGTACAGAGATATCGTTCTCCACCATGGTAGATGTTTTCATGACAAATTAAACATCTAATGCAAATATGACAAAGTTGAAACTGATCTAGAGACACACCTTTAGCTGCAACCCATGTATCACACAACGAGAATTAACTTTACCTTCTTCAACTTATTTCCAATACCATCTACTCAACCCCCC
>CAAKMY010034827.1:0-11175 GCA_901111285.1 Corrigiola litoralis | reverse complement strand
CACTGTAAAGGGCACAATCTGCCTCTGACCACACTTGTATTGCATCACTGGTTATGACGCAGCCTTAAGGCTGCACCTAAGGCTGCACCTCAACTAGTGACGCAGCCATGTTGTACTACATCACTTGTTATGACGCAGCCTTAAGGTTGCACCTCAACCAGTGACGCAGCCATGTTGGCCTGCATCACTGGTTATGACGCAGCCTCAAGGCTGCACCTCAACCAGTGACGCAGCCTTGCTATTTCGGGTCTGTTCTGTTTCTGCCACTATTTGATTATGAGAACCTAAAAGTCAATAGGAACGGTCTGGAGGCCCCTAGCCTCGCCGTACTCCTTCCCTAAGTGGTGGTTCTCTAGCGTACTCCACTCTTTAACGTTAATGAAACAAAAACAAAAAAAAAGAGCTGCGGGTCCGTGCGCTCACAGTATGGAATGAGTTGAAGATTGCAGGGCGCTTTGTTCCGGATGATATAAAGCAGATCAACAAAATCCATTTATGTCTTGTTGGTGACTTACTGTACTGGTGACCTAGCTTAATGTGGTCTTCTCGATTAAATGCTTACTGGCTCGGTAAACTTGGATTGCACGTAGTTGGGCTCACGCCAATGAAAATGGCAGGTCTGAAGTTTGGAAGGCAATATGGAATATCCCCCCCCCCCTAAAAAAACACCTAGTCGGTTCCTTTGAAGGGCTTGTGGTGATAGTTTGTATCAAAGGAAATTCTTTAGAGACATGTAATAGAAAAGCGGAGTTACCCTATCAGCGGATATTAAGAAGAATTCATTGTTCATGCTATGTTTGATTGCAGTTGGATGGGAATTTATGGCTCCATAGTTCGTTTACAGGTCTGTTATTCGAAACTCCTTCAACATCATTTAGAGATACATTTAATGGTTGGCAGAGAAGATTGGCAAAAGTGAACTACGTATTATGGCAATTACTTATTGGGCTATGTGGACTGGCAAAAATGATATAATTTTCAACGCCGCAACTCAAAATCATCTGGCTATCACTAATGGCTTTATAAAGTTGATGGAGATTATATGCGATGCCGGTATATACTGGAAATGCCCTTAGATTAATCACCTCCTATGTTATGTTGATTCCCTTTCCAGTCGTGTGGTTTAAGGTGAATTCAAATGCCTTTGTTATCAAAGGAGTTAGTACTGGTCTGGAAATGATGATACGAAATGCATAGGGCTAGTTGCTCGTAGTTGGAGTTCAGAGGAAGAAATGGTGTCTGGGAAACTAAGACACCTGCTAGTCGGAACTACGAGTCGCACATCATATGGGCTTCAGAAAATAATACTAGAGATGGATGCTCTCTTAATATGGTCCATGATATTATGTCGAGAGGTCCAGAGCAAATAAACTTTTTCTTGGATGATGATGTTGCTTCTAGCCAAAAGTTTGAATGTTTCTCTTGCTCCTTTGTTAAGTGGTTTGGGAATGTCGTAGCGCACTATGCTGCTAGGCTCAAGTCCGTTGATGGGTTTGAGCAATTGTATTCTCGCAGTTTTCCTCAAAGTATAATATCTTTGTTGGACTCTGAACCTCATTAATACTAGGAACTATTATTCCCCTCCCGGATGTTTTTTCGAAAAATATGACATTGGAGGGGGGGGGGGGGGTTGTTCATAATTCCACCAAAAACTTGTAATGGACACATTGTAACAAACTTATGTTTTCTCGTTTCTAGTGTGGAGCTCTTGAGCTGATATTTCTATTATAATATCTAATGTACGCTTTTGTACCTATAAAGAATGTAAATCTCTTTTTGTCAAAGCAGGGTCATCCTAACTTTAGGATGATATTTAAAATCAGTTAGCTCTCGTAAGATACTGGCCCATTAGACAAATAGTTAGAGATAGGTGTTATCTGCTGGTTTTACAAACTTTTAACACGTACAATGCATAAAGGACTGGCATGTTTTTTGTAAATAAGTATCTTTATGAGTAATATGCTAACTAAATTTATTGGTGCTTATACCTAAAATATTTTTTGTGAATCTTTAGGTGCTTCGGGAAAAAGTTATGCCTTATAGCAAGCAAGAGATTGATGAGGTTTCGAGATGTCAAAGTTACTTTGTAGTTTGTACCATTTGGAGGTCATATAGATCGAAATTGATTTCCTGGTCAATAGTTAGTAGTTGAATAATCTCATTAGTGGTCCTTATGATATTTTTAGTGAAAAGTTTGTATGTGTATTTTACTTGAGTTTTTTTTTTATCTATATTCGGATATTTATTACAATATTAAATTGTTATTTAATATATTGCATGTATGATATGGGTGCATGGGATAGTTAGAATTGGCTATTAGATTGCCGGATTGAATATGGGCAATCCAATAATACACCTTTTTTTTTAAAGAAAAACTCACTATAGAAGTCGCTTGCTAGGACGCGACTCCTATAGATAAGTTCAATAAGAGTCGCCTCCTTAGTGGGCGACTTCTCTAACTATAAGCATTGCCTATTAAACAAGCGACTTCTATAACTATAGGCATCGACCGAACAAGCGATGTCTATTCTAATAGAGAATATGCGTCCCCGGGATTTGCGTCGCCGGTTCAAGCAATGTCTATGTCTATTTACAAGCGACTTCTATGACACTTTCTGTATTAGTGCATATATTAAAGGTTAAAACCACTTACGCCTAAAATTAATTTGTCTTTTGGGAGAAGGTTAGATTTATTTGTTAATTTGGTGTCTTAGGCGTTGTTCCCAAAGAATCGAAAACGTAATGGATATTTTTTTTTTTTGGTACGAAAGAGGGACAAAGCCCCGACGTTATGGATATATTAAAAGGAGTGTAATCTTGATGATGGAAAAGTCTATAATATTTAAGCTCATTAAAGTGGAAGAATAAAATATAAATGAAATGAATAAATAAAAACAACAAACACTGGGAAAGTTACAAATTGATCATCTACCCGAATGTCAACTATAGAGCCATGACTTATCATCAGTAGCTAAATTAGACTCGAACTTTACAATTAAAGCATATGTTTTTACAATGTAGTGTTCTTGTTCATATTTGCTAGCAATGTGTTGTTCTATAGATTTACGTAAGGGGTGCCCTTGCAGCAAATTCTACAACAGAATTGAGATCATCCCAATATTGTCCATGAAAAGCAAAAGACTGTGAATCATTCTCAGCATCTGCTGTAAAGTTCAACGCTTTTGGATATAGTGTATCAATTTGAGTATCAGCCATAGAATTCCACTCTTCTCGACGGTCGACATCTGAATAGACATTCGTTTCATCACATGTAATATTGTTGTTCTGCTTCCCTACGTTGGTGCTCTTCTCAGTAGGACAAGGATTCAAAACATAACTATAACCATGATTAGGTGCTCCAAGATTAGTTGCAAAGTTAATGTAACATTCAAGATTAGTATTAGATTCAATATTGCTTGCTTTTTTGCTTGAATTCACTACATTTCTTCTAGTAGACAATTCTCTCCAATCAGGCATTTGTCGCTTTTTTCTCTTAAAAATTCTACAAAGTGTCCATATCTCCTGCAAGAATATAATGAAAGATGTTAAGAGATGCAAACTATTATCCTCCCCATATAAGTGAAGTTTGGTTTATGATAGTCTTTAGGGGAGTATACAAGATAAGAGTGGTGACTTTAAACACACACATATAAAATTAAAAAGTTACTATTAATTTATAGGAAAACTTACCGAGAATAATCTCTACTATCAACATTCTTCTATTATTAATCCCTATTATGAGTTATTCCGAAATAATCCGTACTATGCATCATTTATTCCATAAACGATCCCCCAACCCCCAAACCTAAGTTTTGAACTTAAATTTCAACCAAACCTCCCTCTTTTCTCTCTCCTTTCACACCGATCTCTTCATCACCCTCCTCTTCTTCACTTAACCACCCACACAACCAAAACCCAGAAAATTCCCACCCTAGGGAACCCCCCTTCCCTTGCACCGCCTTTTCCCCACATCACCTACTCTATCAAGATTGGATTCTTCATATTTAGGGAATTCTTCTGCAAAATAAAAAGTAGGAGCCCCTACTAGTCCCAAATTCCTTGAGTTAGGTTGCCGGCACCGCGTACAAACCACCTCCTTTCCACCACCCCTTTTCTCGCCCACTTCTGTTGGTTGTGGTTGATAGGCGATTTTAGCTCTCTTTTTCTAACATGGTTTATTAGTGGTGTTCTTTCTTCTCTTTTATTTGTATCAGCCACATAGTTTTATGTAGAAAATTTGGTTGGTGCCTCCACTTGGTTGGTTGTTGGCTTTTGCTATGGTGGCGCGACTTGGGTGGGTTTATGGGTGTTAGGTTGTTCATAAAAGGGGCAACCAGGTGCTGGCGTTTATGGAAAGCAATTGGGTAGCGGTATAGGTGGGAAAGGTTTTGGGGTGGTCTTGATTGTGAGGTATTGCTAACTTGTTGATGACGCTGGAAATAATCGGTGGTTGGGTGCATGGTGATGTTGGGAAGGATGTGGTGGTGAAGTAGTGAGTGAGGTCGGGGAAGGGGCGATGCAAGGGGAGGGTAGAGGGTTTTTCGGGGTGGGGGTGGAGATTTTCTTGGTTTAGTTGTTGGGTTGTGAAGTGATGAAGAGGATGGTATGGAAACAGAGGGAAAAACGGGAGGTTTGGGTGAAATTTAGGTTCGGAATTTAAGTTTGGGGGTGGGGAGATCGTTTATGGAATAAATGAGTTATAGTACGGATTATTCCAAAATAACTCATAGTAGGGATTAATAATAGATGAATGTTGAAAGTAGGGATTATTCTCGGTAAATTTTCCTAATTTATAAGACATACGCAAATCTTATAATTAACCATCAAATGACATAAAGTCAAAAGTAATTCGTTGTGGGAAAATAGATTCTCATGGGGCCCTATATATATTCACGTCCCAAAAGCTGTTGGAACACATATAGATTCTCATGGTGTAAGAATGGTAATCTAATATCGATTTATAATAACAAAATACAGGCTTGGACATGGATACGAGTAACCTATAGATACATGGATACTTTAGCTTTTATATGAAAGACAATATACATGAACATAATTTATATAACTAGTTAAATTTAAATTTATGTTTGGAAATTTGTAAAAAATGCCTTAATATAAATGCTAAAGAATCAGTAAATTCACCGAATTAAGTTTAATTAACAGTAAAAGTGAATAGTTGATATAATATGAAGACGTTTTAACTTACATTATAAAAATCATTAAATAACAGTTTATAGTATTAATCTTTACCTGAAATATGCGGAAGAACGTGTTTACTACCCAACTTTAAGGAGTGTCTCTAGCATGTCCGTCATTTGAAATATAAAATTGGGCAGATTGATATATTTCTTAGTATTACTCTTTGTATCCGTATTAGACACCCCCTATGACACTAACACATTCCTCAAGAGAAGCGTCCATGCTTCCAAGTTGAGCTGGTCACTAGGTCGATTTTTTCACTTTTAAAAATAACCTCCAAAACCCCTCGCGACCAACCTTTGGCTAGCCTTACAAAAATAACCAAACCTTCAATAATCAATAAAAAATAATCTAACCTTTCCACTTTATTCACAAAAATGCACCCAATAAATGTTAACCGCGAATCTTCTTTTAATTATGTTGACGTGTCGTAATTAGTAAAAAATCTCCCTTTATTCTCCGGGCATTACAAAAATAATAAGAAAATCAAGGAGACCAATGTCTTTTACACCTACATATTTCTAATAAAAAATCCTAAATTCTTCACTTTCTTCCTCCCTCGTCTCTCTCTTCCTTTTGTCAATCATCCACAACCAACTACTAGCCCCAATGCCACAAATCACCCCCAACACAACTACCAGCCTGATGCCTCCACCCTTCATCCTCCAATAACCCAACCACCCCCACCCCACTAAAGCCACCCTCCAACAAACCAACTATCCCCTCGAAGTCACCAACCTCCAAACCCCCTTGCGACCAAAATCGAGCCCCAACTCCAAACCACCCCCACTTTACTACAAATTTAGAACTCCTTTCTCCCACTATCATTCCCTCTAACATCCAAACAACTTACAACCACCAACGAAGATTATTCAGGTCACGATGGCGCATGTAGGAGAGATCGTGAAGAAGATTGATGGGAGCTGTTTGGTTGACGTGATTGTGAGCGGGACAGAGCTGACTTTGGTGGAGAAGCTCATTTGGGAGACTATGAATAGTAAGGGCGTGTTGGAAGGAAGCTTGAGTGATTGAAGAATGAAGAGTGTATTTGGTTTTGATATTGAGCTGCCTCGGAGTAGGACTAGGGAACTTATCTTGGAAGAGAGTGTTGATCTCTTGGATGAGAAATTTGAAGTTTGAGTTGGGCTGTAAACGTAAGGAAATGAAGGGAGTGGGCATAAAAGGGAACAAGAGGGAGAGATGATTGGTGGGGTCATGGGGTGGGAGTGAAATCTTGAGGGTTCTTTAGCAAGGAAAGGGGGGTATTTTTGTACTTTCATATTTTTATGGCACACTAAACACTAATATGAAAAGATTATCAACTAACTGCGACACGTCAACATACTTAATTGGAGATTCCGGTTAAGATTCATTGGGTACATTTTTTGTAAGTAAAGTGGAAAGATAGGATTATTTTTGTTGATTATTGAAGGTTGAGTTATTTTTGTCAAATTTTCCTTATAAAATATTTAAAAACCTTGTCTAGGGTCAGAGGAGGACTGGACCGGGACTTAACTTTTTAAAAAATAGCACAAAAACAAAAAATGACCAGACAGGTGAGAGGCCCACCCCAAACCAATCTGGCCTGATTATGTACCAGTTTTGCCCCTGGTTGAGGTAAAGCGACCCAAGCCTAGTCCAAACCGGCCCAGGATCAGCCCTTGGCCGACCTACTTCCAAGCTCAGAATTTAGAAGCTTGCATAAATACTTGGATAATGGGCTTGCGTGAGTGTGGTGCATTAACTATTTTAGAAATAATCGACAAATATATATATGCGATTCATGCATGTTCAAGAAGCTACAGATTCACGTATTCTTTTCCTATGATCTATATCATTAGCTATATGTATGAATTTCAGCTAGGCTCCCCTCAAATTTTCAGGTAGAAAGGACGATAGCAAGCTGTTGAACAAGAAAATTTGATAACACGTATATAGTACTTACAGCCTCTAGTAGAGTTATGTCCTTAGCGTTGGACGAGTTGGCCTCGTGCACATCACTAGGAAGACGGAATTCATGCATCATCCAATCAGTCTTGGTACCTTTGCCAGCGCTTCCACGATAATACACGAGTGACTTTTTCAGCCCAATGCATTGGTGGCCTTCCCCTCCGTTTGAGTAAATCGGCCTGTCAATCCCCGTTGCTTTCCAAAATCCAGAACCAGTTACTCTATTGGGTCTTATGCTGTTCCGGTACTTTCTCCCTCTTTTGCAGTAAAAATACCATTCGCTATCTCCCACACTGTGACTTGCTTCTGCAATGATATAGTACAAATTATTTAGCTATCACCAGCCCACATTACATATCTAGCTCATGTTACTTGAAACCCTTTTTAATTAATTTCAAAAAGAATTTGGAAGAGATAGTTTCTCTATCACAAAAAATAGACCGAGCCAACAAAGAAATATATATCTCTAAAGTTAGGATTGATCAATTAACTTGTAGAGCCATAAAGTAGATTGTCTTTTCCAAGGATCTTTTCGGTTTATAATGTTTTTGAGCTTAGGCACTCAGTAATGGTATAACTAAACTTAATATATTGTGTACTGGTGATAGAGTATATACTACTATATCAATGAAAATAATCTATTAGGAAACAATATTATACCAGAATATCGCAAAAAGCTCACTGATAAATCGAATGGAGAAAGAATGAACAGGGAGAAGGTGGAATGAGATCAATATTCTACCAGTGAACAATATGTAATGTTTGTTAGTAAATTTTAATGTTTTCTAATGCAAAACAAAGAGGCAAAGAGAGGCCCTATTGAAATCATCGAAAAATACTTCTAGATGAACTTGTAACGTAGATATACAACGATTCAAAGGCAACATAGCATATGATAATTATGATTATGGATCAGAGCAATATGTAATCAAAAATTTAGATAGAGAAAACAAAATAGTCCTCAGTGTTGTGTCGTGCTTCTTTGTAGGAATTTCGCGTTGTGGTGTGCTTTAGTATGGAACTATTTACATGTGCGTGTAGGTGCTTTTAACAAGTTTGGATCTTGTAGGAATGAAATTATGTTTGGTGTATGAGCTCTTCCTCTAGGTTTCGAAATACTTGCTTTTTTCTAACTACACTAAGATTATGAATGGTATTGAGTTTTGAACTCTTGACGTAGGAAAATGACTTCTTTAATTTGATGCAGTCATTCCTGGCTCGTTCTATATATTTGTCACTGATGCAAAACATGGATGAAATGATCTTATGATACCAATTATTGAAGTCAAACACCAACAACAAAACCAATGATGAACTGCAATGATCAATAGATCATTCATTCTTACACATTTAAGTATTTAACTACACAATGGAAGCTAATTAATGTATAGAAACTGTAATCCAGTTGTATATAACCTCATTTTTTTCTTTTGGTGCAAAGTACATAACCTCATTAAAAACAGTTTTTTCACGCAAATTAATGGCCAGTGTTTTGCCCTTTTTTCTTTGATTTGGTGCGGAGAGAACCATTATTGACTATCAAGTAGGTCCAGATCGATACGCATGATTTAGCAAATATTAATTTACTAAGTTCTTCCAAAAAAAAAAAAAAAACACACTAAGATGTGATTACATTTGGAATACCACTGGTCGCGCTATCTAATTTTTCTAGCTAGATCTTTTTACACATACACGGATCCGATGACTTAAAAATTCAAGTGTGGTGAGTTCTAGTTCTCAGCAATCTAGCGCTCCCCTCTTTCTCAGGTTATTGTTCTAGGTATTTCATCAATTCTTGATTATGATTTATGATATGACCCTTTGACTTAGGCCTAAATGCAACAAGTATGTAGCAATAAACATATTGAATAAGACAGCTCAATCAATCTTAATATTGCGCACCAAAAGAAGATCGAACAAATGCTGAATATTGTGTAGTTAGATTTATACGCATGCATGCATGAACTCAGGTAGTAGGAGAGTAAAATCCGCATTTAGTAAGTTTTCAGGAGTATATATATAACTAGTAGTAGTTGCATACTTGCAAGATCCCAAGGATCATGCTTGTAGATATCAATCTGCTTGATAATCTCAAGTCGAAGGGCTCTCTTCTCAACCTTCCTCTTCAAGTAAAAAGAGACAAGTTCTTCGTCCGTAGGGTGAAAACGAAACCCTGGAAGCGATTCTTCGTGATCAACTGCACCATCAACAACTACATCTTTACTGCTCGAGTCGTCGTCTTGGCTGCTACAGCTGATCATGCTCTTCACCTCCATGGATATCTTCTAGATATCCAGTTAATCTTTTGTGTATTTTTCTCTCTGTGCCTTGCTAGAGTAGAGCATCTGATATATATAGCTTTTATTGTGTTCGATAGCGAGCTCTTAGTTATATATTGTGTGTAGTAAAGTATTTTGGAGGCTTGGTCAAGTCATGAGGTTTGACCTCTTGGGTCATTCATGAGGTTGGGCCAGACATTTATGAAAGTTTCTTTCCATTTTCTTTGCTTCTGACCTTATCATTTTGAATTTTGTGGCCGCTCAAGTGGAAGGACAAAAAATCTTGGCTTGGACTTGCCTTGGGAGTAATCTAAGCTTGATCTAGAACATTTCTATTTTTCTCTTGAATAATGTAACAGTTCATACAAGAGTTGGTGAAAACTCATAATGAATGGGTAAGAATGGGCACGCTAGGACAAATCATTGAACTTTTTTTTTTTTTTTGGGTATCGTCTGATGTCATGTAGATCAATCACTGAAGTTTGAAACATAAAAATGCTAAAAAGGTATATATAGTGGATGTAGACAATTTTTTTGAAAAAGTTAGTTTTTGTTAAAAAAAAAAGAAGATATAGTCACTGTAAATTAATAGTAAAAATGTAGTAATTTTATACAGGAAAAGAAATAAAGAAAAATATATTGGTCACAGTTAGTTGAAATGCCAATTAAACACGTATAAAACGTATATTATCCATTAAAAAACCGTGTAATGATCGAATTAAAATGTTGGTTGCATTTAAAAGAAATTTTCCATTTCCATCTAATGCACGAATAATACATGTCTTTCCCAATTTTTGGTTTTAGAAACATTTACTTCTTTACTTTTTTCAGTGACTTTCTTGTAAACGTTGTATTGTTGCTCTCTTGTCCTTCCTAATTTCATCTGTCTTTTTCTCTATCATATATTTTAAACATGGTAAACATATAACAAAGTTATGTGTAAGTTTGATTTTATTTGAAACTTTTTTTAATCCCATGTTAATGTTTTTGCATGATTTTTACTCTGAATTTTTTATCCAAATCTATACTATATACTAAAGAAGCAAACGGATTTGTCACTTGGCACTCTCACACTTTTTTAGCCTTTTTTTTTCTTTTCAATGAGATTCTAATAACTTTCAAATCTTGCAATTCATCCTATATCCCATTATTATAGGAAACTTTTGCCATTTTTCACCGTAAATTATATTGCGCACCCAGTGCATGATGCATCATGCACCGAGATATATATGGATGAATATGTGCAATATATTTGGTGAATATATACACTGTAATTGGTGGATATATATATACTATAATTGGTGAGTATGTATTTTATAATACTTGGTGAATATGTATTGTAGACTTGGTGAATATGAACTATATAATGGGCGAATATGTATACTATATTATGTACATTAAAGTTGATAAATATATAAATTACATCGATTTACGTGAATATGTAATGTTATAATGGTGATTACGGTGCATGATGCATCATGCACTGGGTGCACAATATAACAATTGATTTTTCACAAGTACATAAATCTCTCCCTTTAATATATACAATAGCTCATTATTATAGGAAGGTGTTTGCCTTTTTTTCTTCTTTTTCAAGAGCACAAAAATCTTTCACATCTTTTTTATTCAACAATGTTACTTTCTTAATATTAATCTACAGTCACAAACATTCGTTAGCAGAAACAATTTCCTACGAATAAGAAAAAGAATCTAGATTACAATTTCTAAGCTAATTTTGTTTTTTTTT
>CAAKMY010034826.1:0-13711 GCA_901111285.1 Corrigiola litoralis | reverse complement strand
GAGTTGTTGGATACGCCCTTGTCTACGTTCATAGACTAAAGCATCCCAATGAGTGACATTAACAACCACATGGACGGATCGAGAGAGTGTGTCGTCTGATCTAAACTTTATAACAATCTTTCTGCTCGTATCACACACATCAAAGCAAAGATTCTAGTGCTACCATTGTCCCAGCATAGCCCCGCAAAGATTCGAGTGCTACCATTGTCCCAGCATAACTCGTGATAGAGAATACAATGAATACTATAGAAGTACCAAAATGAAGCAGGAAACTCGAACAACAAGAACACCATGTGGACCTTCAGCATGTTGGCTGATATGCGTACTTTTAAACACGAGCATCATAGTATTCACTTAATTGCACAAGATATAAATATCCCATATCAATATCAATGTAATAAAGAGAAGCCACCTTCCAGTTGCAAATATAGTTCAACCAAGACCAAATGATACCTTTTGAGTAGGAACTGCAAGAGCTCGGCAAAAAGTAGAAAATGCTAAAAAAGAAGAAATGAGAGCCATAAAAGTAGCAAACTGAAGCAGGAAACACAGAAGAACAACCATCTACTTAAAACACTAGCATCAAGATTCACTGAATTTGTAACAACATAAATATTCCATATCAATCACGTTCAATCAGACAAACCCATTTCAAGTAGCAAATAAAGTTCAAACATCACAACACAATAAACTTGCAGAGTACTATATTGCTAGATGTCGACGAAAAAGGTGCTTAATCAGATCATTGATAGAACAATAGCTCATTCATCATACACCAATATCAAAGCTCAATTCCTATTCAAAATTTATACTCTACACATAGAAAAAAAAAAAGCAAAATGGTCAAAGGCAGCATACCACATATTGGGAAAACACCCAATGTAAACCCAAGAGCTGCCGAAAATGCCAACTGCTTTGGCTCTGCACCCCTACAAACACAGAAAGTCTTGTATGAGACCGTCGAATTGTAAATTCAAAGAAGACAGTTTTAAAGTGGTTACTTTTCGGCTTAAAGTGGTCACTTCTATTACCGTGTTAATAAAAAAAATGACCACTTTAACTCAATTTGCGAGTAAGCCCATCTTTTCTAATATTTTATACTACACATATCATTTTCATAAACAAATTAATAGAGGGTCTCATCAAATACTTTATAACACTGTTTTAAAGTGGCTACTTTTTGGCTTACCGTGATCACTTTTAAAACCGTGTCGATAAAAAGTAACCACTTTAACTCAATTTGCGAGTAAGCCCATCTTTTCTAATGATTTATGCTACACACATCATTCTCATAAACAAATTAATATAGGGTCTCATCAAATACTCTAATAACAATGTTTGGCTTACCGTGATCACTTTTAAAACCGTGTCAGTAAGTCCATATTTTCTAATATTTTATGCTACACATATCATTCTCATCAGCAACTTAATAAAGGGTCTCATCAAACACTTTAAATATATAAAGGGTATCATTTCCTATGCTCATTACTATCATTTGATCAAAGCAAACCCAGAAAAGATCACAGATTATTAAAAAAGACCATAAGCTAATTTTCTTAAGCTTTCTAGAAGTCTAAATCGAGTTATTGAATCCGATGTCTTTATTGGGCCAGCATGGCTACGTCTACTTTTTCTCGTAATACACCAACACATAAAAAACTACTATAACTTGAAAAAAAATAAGCTAAAAAATGATGATGTCATAATGCAAAGAGTGATAATTTATAGCTTAACAAAAAGAGAAAAGAAAAAAGACCTGCGAAGAATTTGGAGAAGAGGGTCGATGATCTTGTTGTGGAGCCAAGAACCCAAAGCGAATGTTGGAAGTTTCATTTGTTAGTTAGTTACTTTTTGGTGTTTGGGTGGGAAAGGTGGTTGGTTATTCTTTACACAAATAGTAGTTTCTTTGATCTGAAATGGAGTGTTGGTATGGCAAAGACCATGTTAGTAAGTTTTTTTTTTTTTTTTTTGGGTTTTTGGATTCAGGTTAGTCTGGATTCGAGCTATTAGAGCGGTAAAAATAGGCCTCATGAGTTTTGACGATGAAAAGATCATTTTCTTTTTTTTGAGAAATAAATTTTTTTTTTTTTTTGAATAAATTTCATAGATGTAAATGCTCCCTCTGATTTTAAATATTGATACCAACGAATTTCAAGTATATTAAGGCCAATTTTGTGTGAAATGCTTCTATTATTACTATTACTATTTTCTAGTATTTTCTCTCTCCTGAACCTTATTCCACCAATAATTGTGTTACTTTGAAACAATATTCAATGAAGTTTTAAGAGAGAGAGAAAGAAATAATAATTGTTGGTAATGTTAACTTGACAATATAACAATTGTTCTATTGTAGAATGTCATTCTGTTTACAATGTAAGAATATTCTAAAACATCGTTATTTAAATATTAGAAAGAGTATAACACATAGTTTTATCGTAGTACAAAACATCACTAGGTACAATTTTTTTATCAGTATATTCATTTTTTAATTTTATTTTTTCTTGAAAATCAAAA
The DNA here is from genome assembly GCA_901111285.1 of Corrigiola litoralis. Lineage (NCBI taxonomy): Eukaryota > Viridiplantae > Streptophyta > Magnoliopsida > Caryophyllales > Caryophyllaceae > Corrigiola > Corrigiola litoralis. Next base: position 11,197 of record CAAKMY010034826.1, on the reverse strand, counting down.
TGGACGTGTTTGACTATTCAATTCCAAGCGATGATATTAGCTGGGAGCAATTTATTATCTTTGGAGTTTGCTACTTTTACAAGATTTTGTTTCTAACTTCAAAAGAGTTTGCAAAAGTTAATAAAGTGCAAAACGAAAAGACAAACAAAAAAATTAGAAAAAGAGTAATCGAAAGATATACCTTAAAAATAATTTTTAAACCTTATTAGATTAATTGTAGAGTAGCTTCTTTTATTTTCTAATGACGTTTAGGGTTTTTGTTGTTCATTTTCTCTCTTTTTTATGTTCTTATTTAATACTCCATATATGACTTCATAACTTGTTTCTACACTTTGGCTACGTTTGTTGGCATGTAAGCAACTTTGTAATGTAATGGATTCATTTTAGTTTAAATGGAACTGAGGATGAAGGGTTGATAGGAGATTAATATGAAGGGGATGAGTTTGATTATCTCCACTCATGTAATAGTGATTACATGAGTTTTACTTTTCTTTGACTATTACATAAGTTTGTACTATGAGAGCTCTTACTTATAATGGTGATTACAACTTCTCCCTCTCTCTCTTCTAATATTCTCACCGTTTTTAGACTTAATTGAGTGATTGCAATGGTGATATATTGTCTTTATTGGGCTTCCGTGTACTCCGTTTTTAGACTTTTTTCCTTTCACATTAAACGGAATCACAAAGTACTTTGATGTGGACTATTCTTTTTGAAGAGAAATGGGCACTAGTTCGTTTTTGGCGCTTGTAATTACTTCAACTCATAATTATGGCTTGTAAAATTACTTCTACTAGTAAAGCTCTTACGTTTTTCGTTCTTTTTATTTCTTTTTTTTTTTTTGGGGGGGGGGGTGCCTATTTTTTTGAGGAAAATTTATCGAGAATAATCCCTACTTTCAACAGTCATCCATTATTAATCCCTACTATGAGTTATTCTGGAATAATCCGTACTATACTTCATTTATTCCATAAACGATCTCCCCATACCCAAACCTAAATTCCGAACCTAAATTCACCCAAACCTCCCTCTTTCTCTCTCCTTCTATACCATCCTCTTCATCACTTCACAGCCCGAACAACCAAACCCTGAAAATCCCCATCCCCACCTCGACAAACCCCCTACCCTTCCCTTGCACCACCCCTTCCCCCACCTCACTAACTACTTCACCACCACATCCTTCCCAACAGCACCACCAAACCACAAATTATTCCCACCATCATCAACAAGTTAGCAATGCCTCCCAACCGAGACCACCCCAAAACCTTTTCCACCTATACCACTACCCAATTGCTTCCCAAAAAAAAGCCAACTCTTGGTTGCCTCTTTTATGAACAACACCCATAAACCCACCGAAGTTGCGCCACCATAGCAAAAGCCAACAACCAACCAAGTGGCGGCACCGACAACCAATTTGCTATATAAAACTATGTGGCTGATACAAATAAAAGAGAAGAAAGAACACCACTAATAAACCATGTTAGAAATAGAGAGGTGAAATGGCTCATCAACCACAACCAACAAAGGTGGTGTTAGAAAATGGGGTCAACTACTTTTTAATTTGCAGAAGGATTCCCTAAATTTAGAGAATCTAAGCTTGATGGAGTAGGTGAGAATGGTGTGGAAGGAGAAAGAAAAGAGGGAGGTTTGATAAAATTTAGGTTCGAAAATTAGGTTTGGGGCTGGGGGATCGTTTATGCAATAAATGAGGCATAGTACGGATTATTCCGGAATAACTCATAGTAGGGATTAATAATGGATAATTGTTGATAGTAGGGATTATTCTCGGTAAATTTTTCTTCTTTTGAAGGGAAATAAGCACTAGTTTATTTGTTGATCAAAATGTGGACTAATTAAGTTCTCATGGAAACAATGGAGTGGTTAAGTTTTCTTTGAAATGATGGAAAATGCTGATGGGTACAAAAAAAGATCTTCATTTCCCCCGGTCTCCAAATAGATCAGCAATTAATGACACCATCGAACACAAGAACTGACGCACTGCACCTGAACAATCAGTGGAATGAACACAATAGGTGAACCATCAGAAAATCTATAGGTGGCCAGTGCAGCAGTGCATTCCTGCACGAAAGGACCTGCGTCCACTACATGGCGCACATAATCAGCATTTAGTAGATCGTTGCAGCACACAGAACATCCAGGCAATGATATTTGTCTTCATAACAAAAAAGTAAAGAGATTACAAAATAATCATCTAAAGGCCTATGCTTTGATAGTTTAAAGCACACAAAGTTCCCTTAAAACTCTGCTTCATTCCAACCATCGAGTACCTCTTCATCTGTCAGCATGTTTCCGGAGATAAAACTCAACAGGAAGAACAGAACTTGGAAGCCTCACAGTATGGTCAGGCTCTTATACACATCCCAGACCAAATTTTTAAACAAACTAACTGGCACTGTACTATGGTTTTAATATGATTGGCTAATTTTCTTTTTTCACCGGCGAGTGCGCAAGCCTTCTTTGTACAACAATAAACTAGCTAAATGTCCACAGGAACTCCCAACTTCATGTGTCACAATATGCCTCACTTCATTTATCCCATTCTGCATCAAAGCGCTGTCGACCACCCTTTGAAAAACTCTCCTGCTTCAATTCTGGCTTAATTTCCGGCTTGAATTCTGTCTTAGATGCTGGCACCTGGGTGTACTGATCCCAACCTATAATGTGGGGCAATGCATACTACAGACAAAATAGAGCTATATCAATAAATCAAAGGGATATGAACAATAAATCAAAGGGATACGAACAAATAGGGGTAAAACCATGCCCACAGTCAATGAGAATGAAATATGCCTACCAGTTTGTTCAATAGCATATCACACTAATCCCCTCCCCTCCAATTACAAACTCTTGTATGAGACCATTCTATTGTTTAGGAGTAAATCTTTTAACTTTCAATAGTGACACTTCGCTCTTGAATCAAAGTATAAAAGTAAAGCTACTCATGAAGTATTGTAAAGTTATTGGTCGAAAAAATGCGCCCCACCCAGTTTGTTGGTACTCTTGAAATCTATTAACTTCCAAAAGTAACACTTCACTCTTATTTAAAGCATAAAGATAGAATTACTCTTGAAATATTGTATAGTTACTTTGGTCAGAAAAATATGATGCACCTTTTACACAAGGTTAAAGACATGCTTTTCAATCCCTAGCTAACAAAAATAAATTCCTTACAAAACCACACTACCGCTCTTAGTATTAAGTAGGCCCCTTAGAATTTGTTCTCTGGGGTTCCTTTTATCTATGAGGTTTCTTACGTATACTTCTGCTATATGAACAAAAGAACAAGAAGTACATGGCAGCCCAAACAGAAGGTTTGTATGAAAATACAAAGTTGGCGTTGTTGTGGTGTCGCGTAGGGTGAGGGAGGGGTGGCGTGTGGTAGAAGTGCGCATAAAGTGGTGAGGGGGGTGGGGGGTTAAATATTGCCACCATCCTAAATCGCCCAACAGCACAGGATCCCCCCAAAAATCCCAAGGATGAAAAACAGAAGTGGTAAGAGGAGTTTTACATAGAGCCTCAGAAGAAGAATCCTCAATTAGCCTATCATCTACAGTTAAATCATCCTCATACAGGAGGAAGCTGCAATAGAATTATATAAGGGGTGCAATTTTTACTTTATCCTCTACCAATATGCAAAATTGCAAAAAACTAAATAAAAGAGAATTCAGGATCTCATACAGTAAAGGATGTGCGCAAGACAGCAAATTCTGCAGATGTAACTGGTACTATAAAGCGCTCGTTGAGTTTCTTGATGGTATCATTAACAGCTAGAAAGGAAAAAACAGGACAAATTGATTAGACAAATAGTCACTATATTGATATAACTAATCAGAAAAAGAACTTTGCCGTAGAAGACTACATAGTAATGTTATCCAAATGGAAGTATAAGGATGGAGAACATGAAGCATGCACAATGACTCAATGGTACATATGATGATATGAATCGTACGTACATTGTTAAGGCAATGCAAAGCATTAGATTTCAATTAAGGGAATGTAGGTACTTATAGAGGATGGCCTCCTTAACTGGAAGGCTCAAACAAAACCATTGCTTTTATTCAACAAGAGGACAAGATAATATGTTAAATCCATAAAAAATAAATGGACATTTCCAAGTCACAGCACATAGAAAACTCATACCTGACTTAATTATTTCATAAATCATCTAGCATCTCTACACAACCCCCCCCCCCCCCCCCAATCCCAGTTTTCTTTTGGCACACAACAAGTTTGCAGGACAAATTTAACACAAAAGGTAAAGCTAGAAACAAGACTTACTCAATGTAATGAAATAGCCACTCCCTTGTTCATTCGCTCTAATCGCCAAGGTCTTACGTACTTGACCAGCATTACTGTAAAATTAATAAGCAGGGTAAGAATGCAACTTAAGTGACCCTACACATGAACAGGAACTGTTGTATGAAAACAAAAAAAAAAAACAAAATATACCTTGATTTCATAGCAGGGTCATGGAAGAATTCACAGGAACTGGTAGGACCTAAATTAATCAAAGATCCAACCTCCGTAGGTGACAAAGCAAACTTCTGGAGAATACAACAAAACATTGATTACTCAAGGGAAACGTAAAACGAACCCAAATAAAAAGAACTATAAGGACTGCATCTCACATTACTACAATACCAAAGAGCTAAATCAACACATAATGATGATAGAACAGACGACATGAGAATAAGTAGGATCAACTACATCAAAACCAAACATGTTCAAGCATCAGTGACAGATGCATTTACTGAGCACACCAGCACAAAAGATATACATCTTTATTTCAACTAAAATTGCATTGAGAAAATGAAAAGAATAGTACATGTCTCGTCGTCTACTCATTGTTCACTAATCATGTTATACATAGAGATAAACCGTTCTCCAAGCTATAGCACGCATAAGCAGTGTCTAAAAAAGCATTATGATTTCCAAGTGATTATTACTAGAGACTAATTGCAACAGCAACCAGCCATTCCAAAGGACACAGCCGCCTACAACTTCTAGACTCATAAGCTATACATAAAGTTCAGCCAAGTTAGAGTGTTTGGAAGCCTAAGGGGACACAACATCATGCAAGGTTTTGGTATCTTCGGCCTAAACCCTATGCTAGCTTTAATTTCTCCTTGATGAATAAGGCCGGTTTGATCTCCAACTTAGCCTACGGACTCCACAAACAGTGATGCCAACAGACTCCTTAGTAGTGACAGTTATCCGTGCAATGAGGAGCAATGACACTTGTGGCTGTATGATTTGTAACCTATGACCCCTCCCACTTTTGACCTGTTAATTGTTAAAGATGGTATAAAGAGATCATGTGATGAATTCCAGCTCGAGACAAGATCCGGATCTTCAGAAAAGAGCTGTTTTGTATAAGCAAGAGCACTAATCTAACTGAGAGTGACCCTGTCTGCTGCTTTTGGAAATCCTGCAAGCAGCAGTTAAGAGCCAGGACCACTTCTTTTTGATGATCACATGCAGAGGAATACGAATGAGACTGAAGTCTGAGTCAGGAGAGCAAATAGCCACTAGTTTCTGCTGCATTTTCAGTAGTAATTCTACTTAGTACTGTATGAATACTTAAATTCCAGTAGAGGATGTTCCTCAAATACACAGTTCTTTTGTGCCTATGTAAGGAAAGAACATCTCCTGTAATTGGCAGTGAATAGATATGAATGAGAGTGCTTATGAGATCCTTTGTTGACTCCTTTGTGAGCACAGACACCCTACACAACTAAGCCGTCTTTGTGAAGGTTAGCAGAGGGTTTGCCTTGTAAGCAAACCAAAATTTTAGGGAGTTTTCTGTGGTTATTCCAATATAAGCAAAGATGATTCTCATATCTTTGCCGAATGATTCTAATGTCAGTTTATCTATCCTTAAAAACACAAAATCCATAAAAAGAAGCTTGTCTATTTTTCTGACTTTGCTTAAAATTACACAAACTTGAACACCTCAAAAGTTTATGTTGTGGCATATTTGATGCCTTATGTAACTATAAGAAACAAAATCTCCAGCGGTATGGTACAAAGCTAATATCAAGTAGGATTGTTCATAAACCGGCCCATACCGGCCTATTGGACCGCACCGGACCCGAGTACCTGACCGGGTTGATCAGGTCCGGTCTACTGTTTTGAAAATCCTGAAGTCCGGTTTCAGGTCTACGTTACTTTCCAATTTTGGACCGGACAGGACCCGGTGAACATATATATAGAGAGAGGATCATGTGAAAATGATCCTTAACGTAAGAAATGAAAACGCTCATCTAGATGAAATGATAATAAGCACATTTTTGTAGATGAGCAAAAAATAAATGATATAGATGAGCAAAATTTTTGTAGATGAGCATAAATTTAACTCTAATTTGAAAAAAAAATATATGAGCAAAAAAAATTCTACATGAGCAAAAAAATTCTAGATGAGCAAAATATTTCGTAGATGAGCAAAAAATTTGTAGATAAGCATTTCATTACTCACATTAAGATCCATCTTCACCGGGTAATATATACACTTTTTGTATTTGCAATAACCCTAAATCACAAACAGGCCTTCCCTCACGCCTCACTTCATTGTTCTCACTTCAACTACGCTTCTCTCACCTCACCCTCCCTCTCCCATCACGACTCTTACTCAACAATGCCATTCTCCACTAGTCAACTCGCCGCCGCTCTCACCAACTCCTCTCACCCTAACAACTCAAACGCGACCTTCTCATGGATGTGCGGCGGTCAACACTCATTTCGATGCCCACTGGGTCTGCTCCGTCGTGGGGGGTGTGATAGGGGTGGGGTGTAGATGAACGGTTGTGGTAGGTTAATGTAGCACTACTTCTTCCTCTATTTCTTTTAGACCTTATTCCTCTATTTCTTTTAAACCTTCTTCTTTGGGTATGAATTCAGTTGATTTTGGTGTGGGGGTGGGGGAGATCTGTAACTTGTAAGGTTGTAAAATATTTTGCGTTAAGGTAAGCAAGAAGGTAAGGTTTGTGAGGGTAATTGATTGTTTTCTTGTGTGTTAAGTTTAGGTTGATGTTTGTAAAAGGTAAGAACATTAGTAAATATGATTGAATTGGTGGTAAACTACTGTTATTTGGTTTTAATTGTAACATTGAAATTGTTGAGCGAGTAGTCTGATGCATTAGATGTTAGTCCAGCAGCATCCATTACTCAGGAGTCATGACTCATCCACTAATCTGTGACTGGTCTCATGATGCAGCCGATCCAAAACGGCCAAATCGACTGAACGCAGAGATCTGTTACTGTCATGAGCCTCCAGTAGAGTTGGTAATTCAAACAATATAAAAAAAGATAAAGAGAAGTCCAGTCCGGGTCCGGGTCCTGTCGCACCCTGACTGGTCTGATCTTTGGTTCTCATAAATAATGTATTTCAGAAGCAACCATGTAATAAAGCACTTCCAAAAGCACTTAGCAACCTGTGCGTTGAAGAGGCGCTAAGAGGATGGAAGACCAGAAAATATGTACTCATGTCTACTCAGCCACAAGAGACTTACATAACATACAATCCATTTCAAATGCATTGCAATAATAAGTTAATACCTATATCTCATAGTGATGATACCGAGGAGTTTATAATGTCGTCAGGATCAGATGGATTCCATGCATAAAACTAAGAAGTAGAATGTCCAATAAAAAGCAGATGAATAAATCAAGCAATTTTCACCTGCTTTCGCTCCCAGTCATACTTGCGCTCACCCACAGCAGGAGAGAAGGACATGAGGATAACGCCTGAGCGCTTAATACATAAAGCACCACTCTGCAGACATAAAAAAATCAAATGCGTCTCTTTTAATATTATAGAACACCAAAAATTTCCAAGTTGAGAAGTAAGAGCTCTAGGAAGAAGACCACCAACAATGAAAAACAACTACGATCATACATTGACTTTATTAAACGTTGGCGGAACAGGCTCAGCAGTGAGTGCAGCTTTGCCCTTGTAAACAGAATAGGCAGCAAAAATACGATCTGTAAAATTACAGAAATGTATCAAAGCCATAAAATAACAGAAACTAGGCATGCAACACAGCAACAAAAGGAACAATCTATAAGTAGTCACTACCATTGTTAACAGTCTTCTCTCCAACTGTCGAGAAAGCAGCACAGCCCATGACAGATTGCAAGCCAAACACATCTTGAGCAGAAATATTCCAGTTCAGAAATTGCCCAGAAACCGTTCCCCTAAGAATTCATATAAAAAACATCAGAGAAATACAGAACCAAACAGACATTTCTACTTTCATCATCATGTCACCATCTATAGGCTTCGATGAAAATGCTCAAAAAAGGCTGTGTTTGATTAACACTCTCCTCCATTCCTTCTATTGGATAAACAAAGTAAGTACGTGTGGGAAACAGATTAGCTTCCCAAGCCGCGTGAACCCCAAGATATTCAATATAATTATAAAATACATCTCAACACCATATTCCTCACTCAGTGCACCCTCAATTTCCCGTCCAACACTCCAACCCAAATCACTCAATTACAGACATGCAACTCTTAATCTCCTCACAACAAAAAGGTAAAATTTGCATAGTTTCTCTTTCTCCCCCCCCCCCTCCTTAATTTGCATAGTCCAACACTCCAACCCATCCTTAATTTTATCAATTAACCCAACAAAACAACATAATATTATCGCGAAAAATCTCCTAACCCGTTAACAGAAAACAACAGCAACCCAATATGAATTCTGCCTAAGGGTGGGGTCCACGGATACAAATAATTTAGCTTGCGGGGAGCTCGTCTCCCTTTATCATAAAAGTAGACGATCTTTTCTCAAAAGTTGTGATCAAACAAAGCCTTATACCAAGGTTAATTCCCACAAATAACACCCCACTACAGCCATAAATTCACCATACCCAGTTCCTTTTCGCTATTCCATCCTCAATTTTATCAATTAACACAACTACATATTATAAACATTCTTCGAACCCATTCCCAGCAAACAACGACAACACAATATGAATTAGGGTGCAATCCACACAGACCGACGATGCACAAAATCTTACGACATTCCTACAAAGTATGAACTCCATTTCTAAACATTTTCTTTCTTTCTTGTAAATTTTCTTTCAGTTAAAATACTCATGTAACTATTACTTTGCATAATTTCCAACAACCGATTTATAAACAACAACAACAACCCAGCATAAATCCCGCCTTACGACCCCGTCCACAAACTCCATTTTCATACAGTGGAAACAATGCCAACATATCCAACCATAAAAGTTCACCATACCCAATTCCTAATATCTTCATTTTCCAAAGTTCATTTCACCAAGTAACATAAACAAAGCAAATTTACTTTTTTAAGTCTGAAATGTGCACACAAAGTCGCTGATAAGAATAAACAGAACAACTCCATACTTCATTTAATCAAGTAACATAAACAGACCAATATTTTTTTTTAGTCCGAAATGTGCGCAGAAAGTCGCTGATAAGAATCGAACCCCGAACCCACATAATGAACAGAACAAAATAAACACATATTATACACAACAAGCACCAGGTTCTATTATTTTTTGTATGGCAACAGTAAAAGGATAAAACCTGAAAGTGGCAGTAAAAAAGAGTTGAAAAGACGGTAAAAAAAGTAAAAGTAAAAATGGGAAAAACCTGGGTTTAAGGATGTTGGCTAGTTTCATCATTTTTGTCTGCGAAAAATATTTGGTGTTGGAAAGGTTTTTGTTAGTAGTGGAATGTGGGAAGACTGGGGTTTATCAAAATGGTCAAATAAAAGTCCTCATAAGTCTTACCCATCAAAATAGTAGACCTTAAACCCCAAAATAATAGGCAGATATTTGAGCCAAATTAATAGGTGTTTCTAAAAGTATGTGTTTTTCCTTTAGATTTCTTATATATTTGAGAATTTTTCTTGCATTATTAAAAGAACTAGTATTTGGCCCGTGCGATGCACGATTTTGCTATTATTGTATTTTATATGCTCTATTATTTGTTAGTTACGTTACTATTCTAATACTCGTAATATGATTACTTTGTTCCTATATGTTGCCAATGTGTGTTCCTATTTTGTTTGCAATTAGGGCTTTTCTTGTTTTTGTGTTCTTCCATCTTAGTTTTGTGTTTTCTTGGTCCATCTGCATATATAGTAGGTAGATTATTGTTCTCAAGTAATGATTATAGGTAATTTGCGGACTGTTAATTATGTAGTTTTTTTCTATATGAACATTAACATCCTAAATTTATCTAAAGATCTTACTCATTATAAACACTATGGTTTTTTACATATAAACATATTTGGCAAGGTGGGACATATGTAGCATTAGTACATATTGGTGATGTGGTAGGGCATGTATGACTGTATTAAATAGATGTGATGTGGCATCCTATGTGGCAGCATCCTGGCATTGCAACGCATTTTAATAGTATTAGTATAGATAGATAGATATTATGCATTATACATTTTACAAAAAAAAAATATATGTACACTTTCAAAAGATATTAGGTACAAGAAATTTAGGGTGAGAGCACATATTCCTAGAAACATGATATATTAAAAAAAAAAAACATGATATATGCTATAGATATCTATGAGCAAAGCTTAAATTAAAATCAAGGATAAATGTCAAGTCATACATGGCTAATGCTAACTAAACAACGCATACAAAAAAAAAATAAATGGGACAATTTTAATTTTTAAGGGTTTTTTTTTTATCTCCGCTTGTATGTAGCATGCCTATCAAACACAAACAATATAATTGACCCATGTCGAACATGAGAATTCGACGTTTCTACCTCCCATTTTTAAGCTTTGTTTAAAAAAAATCTAAGTGCAATACTTTATGAAATACAGATTTGAAAAAACTCTAATAATACCATTGTTGTATTTTTGAGTTTTAAAAAAACTTAACGGAAAAAACAATACACACCTTATTCAAGTGAACTCTAAAAACAATTTGTTTACTATTATTTCGCAAACAGGATAAAGGTGGTTTTTTCAAGGTATGTTAAATTTATGGTATTTCCCAACAACTCATGGAAGCATGTGTTGTTGGTAACTACCCTCCCGACAAACCCCGATTTGTCGGGTTTTAATTACGTTAATTAAAATTTACCCACAAGACCTTATATATTGCATGCATGAATCAAAGCTACCAAAAGCAAGTAAACACATTTTACTTACAAGGTTTAGGTGCTATCGAG
>CAAKMY010034825.1:0-10128 GCA_901111285.1 Corrigiola litoralis | reverse complement strand
CTAAAAACTCTTTAATTTAACAGCTCTATAGATTAACAAATTTTACCGGTCCCGACAGTATTAATTTATAGAGTTTTTACTATATTAGGATTTTTTCGTGTTTGGTGCCCTATTTTTTGGGTTATTCATGGTTAGTGCCCTATATTTTTGGTAATCCAAGTTTAGTGACCCAAATTTTTATAATAATTCAACTTTTGTGCCCTGCTTTGAAACAATTTTAACTATTTCAGTCCAATTGATGACGTGGAATCCACTAACAGATATTTTTAATACTTTGTGTAACACATGGATGACGTGTTATCCACTAACTGATTATTATACCACTTTGCATGATTGTTTTATGACATTAGCTGTTAATAGGACACATTAATGATATTTTATAACAAAATAATCATTAAACACTCTCTCCAAAATATTTCCCCCAAAAAACTTAATAGTCCCCACTACTCAGTGTCCACTATCTCTCCACTTCCTCTCCACTTTCCCCTTTTCAATTCAATTAACCCCTAAGAAACTCAGAAACCCTAGAAATCAAAACAGTAAAAATTCAAGCTCAGCATCTCGATAAAGAAATAAACAAATAAACGATTGAAGGAGTGAAGATTCGAAGCTTCTTTGGCATTATCGAGGGTTATGGAGGTATGCTTTCTTTGTTGAAACGGAAAAAATGCGATAAGTGTTTGGGTGGTGATTTTATATGTTTAAAGCTTGGACTTATTTTAATGATTTGGACTGATTTAGGGGCCATTTTGATTATTTTTATTGATTTTGCAGATAATAAACTTTAGTTATGGTAGTTTTTTTTTTTTTTGGTAAAACTATGTTATTTATTCTCATTTCACCATGAGGAAATATTACAAGCAATAGCCAAGTATGAGAAACACCATCCACAACCTGATACAAAACACACAAAATGGAAACTGGCAAAAACATAGAGCTAGTCCTGCACAAAACTCAGTTAAACTCTAGGGATGACAATCTCTACTACACAAACTTGAACTCAATCTAGTAGATTTCCTACATCTCAGAAATAAACTAGAAGTATACTCCTTATAATCATGTCAAAAGATCTTTGCTCATTTCTAAATAACCTGCAATTTCGTTCCTTCCAAATCTCATAAACTGCAGCTTCCAACATAATTATGTAAATAGCTGCTTTTACACCAACATTTCTAAAAACTCTTGTAGCAATATGAACTTTCTGCTCCCAATTCTTGCATCCTCTATCAGTACCCCACCACACAAGTAATCTCTTCCAAACTGTAGAGCTGAAAGTACATTCAAACAGCAGACGAGAAGCACTCTCATTCTGACTATTACAGAGTACACATACCTCACTAATCTGATTATTCCATTTTTGCACTATATCCTTCGTTGCAGCTCTTCTCCACAAAAAGAGCTACAAAATGAACAAGTGTTTTGGTTCTGCTTAATTTCTAACCAAAATACTCCTCCAAGGGACTTTAAGTTTATAACAAGTACTAATGCAGTATCTTCCACCTACTAAAACACTGTTCCAATCCCTTACTTATCCCTCACAGAGAATAACTTATTCACTTGTCAGGAAGTTATAACAAGAAGTTTAACAACCCATACACTCCCTCTATTTCTCATATAATACACATTCACCCACTTAACCCAAAGCACCTGCTTATCACTAGCTAGATCCCACAGAAGTTTACCAATAGCAGCAATATTCCAACCAACCAAGTTAACCAAATTCAGGCCACTCTTAGCTCTATGTTGGCAGAATTTGTCCCAACTGATGAAAGAATTCCCTATAACTTCAGAGATACCACTCCACAAAAAGGACCTCAGCATTGCCTCTATTTTAGCTAAGACTTTCTTTGGCAATATGAAAATTTTAGATCAGTAGAATTGCACACCAAACAGGACTGACTGAATCAACTGTTTCCTACCAGCATATGACAGAAATCTAGCAGTCGAGCTTCTCACTCTTGTAGTGATATTGTCCAAAAGAGGTTTACATTGTATCTTTGTAAGTCTCTTAGAGGACAATAGCACCCCCAGATACATAAAATGGAGCTTCCCTTCCTGCATCCCTAACTTCTGAACCATATCCTGCCTCAACACATCAGGAACACCATAAAAATAAATAGAACTCTTTTGCATATAAGCTTTTAGACCAGAAGCTCTAGAAGACCCTGTGATAACTTCATGAATAGCTTCTACAGATGACAAATTACCTTTGCAAAAAAAAAAAAAAAAAAACAGTCACCTGCAAAGCATAAGTGTATGATACCTAGTTTCTTACATTTAGGATGATAAGCAAACTCCTTGCTAGTCACCATCCTCTTCAGCAATCTAGATATTCCATTACAAGTACAAACAACAAGGGAGATATGAGATCCCCCTGTCTAAGACCTTTCCTAGATGCAAAAGAAGGTGTCATCATCCCATTCACCAGATTGCAATAAGAAACAGAGGATACACACCCCATAATCCAGTCAACAAATTTAACAGGAAAACCAAGAGCACCAAGCATCTTCTCTAGAAAACTCCACTCCACAGAATCATAAGCATCCTGAAGATCCACTTTAATCATACATCTTGGAGTGGTGTGTTTCTAAGAGTAACCTCTACCAATTCATGACTCATAATAATATTATCCAGTGTTGATCTACCTGGGATAAAAGCAGACTGAGAGGAATCTACAACAGAGTCCAACACCATAGACAATCTACTTGCCAACACCTTCCCAATTAGCTTGTACATTACACCACATTAAGAAAGTGGTTTGAATTCTCTAATTGATGAGGGATTCTCCACCTTGGGAATTAAAGTGACAACAGTCAGGTTAATATCCTTAGGTAGAATACCCCTATCAAAATTGTCAATCACAGCAACAACAATCTCATCACCCACAATAGCCCATGTTTACTTAAAAAAGACAGCATTAAAACTCATACTTATTAAAACAAATACGATTAATAAGCAAATTGGTATATTATGAATTCCAAAAGGACTCTAAAGTCGAGTAAATATTGATAATTACACACTACTAGATAGTGCATATCAGTAACCTTAAACTGAAAACAGAATTTGCTTAAATAGCACGAAAGGAATTTAATTAAGTAAAATAGAAGAAAATCCGATTTAAGAAAGGTCTTATAGTTGCCTAATGGGTTAATGACGGGTCACAACTAATTTTAAGTATACGAGTCGCGGGTTGTGACTATGACATCCGTGAAAAGTCATGTTTTGATCTAGGGGCATCATTCTCTATTGTGGCCAGTTCTGATCTTTCGCGAACAATAATTTGCCCATTTTATATCATATCTCTTCATCAGCTCCTGTCTTCTAATACATTTCATACATCCAATGCACAATTGCAACACCTCGTAACACGTCTCAGAATTTGTGATCCACTCTCCAACGCTATGTTCATCATTAGTTTGGCCAAATTACATAGAATCGATATACACTTGCAACTTACAACTGTCAAATATAACAACATTAATATTAACCTTCTTATGAAACTTAAATTGTGACAAACTTAGCATAAGTGCGTATTTGCTACACCTTTTTAGTTTTACATTAACATTAACATTAACATTTACCATATGTATAACGAAAGAAAAATCAATGTTAAACAATATTATGGAGCCAACAGATTTTTAATTTGATGAAAGACGTCACCAAATTTAAATTTACTTAAGATTCATGACAACCATCTATTCCACATATTAATGCACTTTTGATTCACAAAGTAAACTTGATATTTATAATATATAACACTACTTACCACAAATTTCATATGTTTTCCCTGTTATGTACAAGAATGTTTGTCCATCTCTAACTTCAATCCATAAATTTTTAAATGAATATTCATTAGGTAGAAAGACTAATTTTTTTAGCATACCTTTGAATCGGTAAGAAAACATTTACAATAAAATTTTGTTGCCAAGGGATGTTTGTAAAACGTAATTCAAATGACTGTAGATTTTTTTTTCTAATAAGTAAACAAATAACAACTCGCTACATAACGTTAATTTAACTGTCAAAGATGACCGAGTGAGTTGAAGTGATCCCAAGCTTCCTGAAAATGAAGAAAAAAATAACTTTTAGGAATTCCTTGTGTTTCAATATTACAAACTAAAAACCAATTTGTTTCAATGCTCATGTAAACATAATGTTCAATTAAGATATGGATATCTCAAGTTATTCAAAGACAGAATATATATTAAACTTATATTAGGACCTCATAAGAAATTTAGCTAAAACATATATGTTTTATCAACATTGATGATAACTAAATTTTTAAATACAAAAAGTGACAATCTTATAGTAATAATTTCCCCTTGCATAAGGTTTGCCATTAGAGATTAAACACAAGGTGTATTGTGAGCACCGTCGCCCGTAGGAGGGTCCCTTCCGACCTAAAGGGACTCCGCGCTTGCACGGACGCTCGAGAGCCCTACCTTACAGGATGTGCGCCTTGGGGGTTAGGGACCCCTTGGCCAAGCCTTCGTAGCTTCTATGGTGATGGTTTCGTGGCTGACCCGATCTTACAAGGCAAATTGTGTGCTAAAGGACTGACATAAGCGCCTCATAGGCAGTAAATGTGCATGTGTCTGGTTTTGATAGGTGTCAAGTGTCAAGAACAGGGACAAGAGGCTAATGCCATAAAAGTAGGCGCCTAAGTAGGCGTTTGGTTGAACTAAGTCGCCACAAAGAGGTACCTTGGGAACCGCGAACTTCACTGATCTAGCCTCAGACCCATGAGGGTACATGAAATGTAGATGGGAGCAAGGCATTCTCGAATCTAGTGTATCTTCATGGATAACTCCTCCCGACCAAAATTATCAAAATAGGACAATGGTAGGATGTACAATTGCCTCCTAGTTGCATTTTTCATTACTAGTGGATTAATTAATGTGTTGTTTTAGATGATAACGAATGAAATGCATCAAATAACAAGCAAAACATAAAATAAACTAAACAATTACAACAATCATATATATTATAAAAATGCATAAAATGGTCAGTTCTCTATTAGGAGGCCCTCAGGAGACCTACGAAATCTATAACGCCTTGTTGCACTTGACTTCTTGGTAATAAGGGATCTAGATGGACCCCTCACAATGGTGTATGTGTTTAGACGTGTTTAGGATGTGTTTTTAGGTGATTTAAAGGTGTTTTAATGGAGTTTTAATGGAGGCTTTAAAGGATGGCCAGTTGTGTGAAAAGAGGAAGAAAATGCTTTCACACAAGGCTCACCTAGGATTGAGAAATGAGGAGACATAATATGGTTTTAGAAGGCAGAATAGTGTTGAACCCATCTGAAACGATAAGGGTATATACATAGCAGGGGAGACCTAAATGAGGCTGGCGCCTCAAAAGTAGGTGCTAGCCTGGCGCTAGTGGTCTCTCTGCTTCCTTTTCTGCAGGCCTGGGCTTGTTCAGGCTTTAGAATTCGTGTCCTTAATGGAATGCTTTCGAGAATGATGTATTTGTGGCCTTTGTTCTTGCTGATATTAGTGAAGTGATATTAGTGAAGTGACCATACTCTTCCGAGAAGGAATCGATTCCTTGAAAATAAATATAATCGAGGGAAAAACTGTCTTTTAAGATATAAAACTCGTGTTTAGGTGAGTTTTGGCGAATTGGAAGAATAAGAGCTGTAATGGTTGTTATGGACAATTATAGTCTAATTCTGCTATTTTAAGCAGGTTTGTGAAATAAAAAGATATAGCAAAAAGTTGGATGTAGGTCCTTACGTGCAAGAAATGTCATTCAACAGGGCACACTACACAGTCTATTTATCATCACAATCCGTGAGTACGGATTCGGGCGTCTACATGTACAAGGAGCGAAGAGCTTTAACATAAGAATATATGATGCATGTAAGCATCGCAATTAAGTTGGAGGAAATTCGATAGGAATCCTATGTCAGCGCTGCGTTTTGTATGGAGAAAACGAAGATGTGACATGACAAAATCATTGCAAGGAAGACCTTTAAGGTCGGTGACAAGGTTCTCCTCTTTCAATCTCGTTTCCACTTATTTTCAGGCAAGCTGAGATTCCGATGGATGGGTCTGTTTTTTTGTGGTCCCAAAGGTGTATGCGCCTGGTGCAGTAAAGATATATGAAACTTTTGTGGATAATGCGTTTAAGGTGAAGAGACAAAGATTGAAGCCATTTTATGATGATTGAGGAGATGACTCTTTGTGAGCTCGAAGAACAATTTTTGTGATATTTTCTACCTTGGGCCACCAACGTTAAAAAGAGGCGCTTCTTAGGAGACAACCCGTTTTTTAAAGTTTATCTCTTTATGTTTTAGTATTAATTTTAATATGTTCATAATAAGTGGTATTTTAATGTGTTTGTCTGAATTAGTGTATGTAGGGTGGTCAATGTGAGATCCCAAGAAAGAAAAGGAGTTCAAGAAAAGTCAAGGATAAAGGTGCAAGAAGTAGGTTATCAGAAGTCAAAGGAAAGAATAGAAGAGAAAAAGAAGAAGAAAACACAAAAACACATAAAGCTATGCGAGTGACCAGCAGTCACTCATATCCGCAGTCACGCCAAATGGGGCACATGGGAATTGAATGAGCTTCATTCGAATCGAATGAAACGTTCCTTGAGTTACCATTCCGGCAGTCACCGCAGTCACGCCAAATGGGGCAGCAGCTCCACATGGGAATTGAATGAGCTTCATTCGACTCGAATGAAACCGAGCAAAAGGACAGTCCCTTCTGAGCTAAGGTTTGTTTTTTTACTTCATTCGACACTCTCTCTCCTGTACAATCTCATTCGAAATCCTCCTCACATACACCCAAAACCTACCGCAAGTGCCCTATATAGGACGATCTTAGTAGTGTATCATGGAAAATTATGTCCGCATACTAAATTATCCACCAACACCTTTTCGACCTTCCGCTTTGCTATCACGAGGTCGATTACATGGGGATGGGGTTCACTCTAGGTTTTCCATAATTGTACTTTGACAATCCTCCTTTATGATCTTTACATTGGAGAAAGGTCGAACATAAGCCAACATGACTCTCTTAGGGACCTTGACAGTTGTTGGGCAATGCTAGGATCTAGGCCACCAGAAATCATGGTAACCATCTTAAAGTTGGTATCATAAAACACATCCTTTTTCTTGGATTTATATGGCACAATGCTATTTTATTAAGAATTCCAACTTTCACCTTCCCCTAGTTTCACCAAAGATGAACTTAAACTTCGAAAATCACTTGTCCGATGACGTTAACTCCGATGGTACTCGCAACACCACTCTGAGTTAGAGCATCTAGGTGCTCATCATTGGTTTAGTGATCTTTGGGCATGTTCTTGTCTAGATATCAATAAAAGAAAGGCCGAAAAATCAACCTTGAACATGCTCTCCCTCACCTTGTTGTGTTTTTTATAAGAGTATAAAGTGTAAATTTCTCTAACTATATATGTGTTTGAACATTATTTTCCGACCAGCTATTCTCAACACGCTTAGCTTTCAAATAGATTTATTTTACCTGATTTTGGAAAAACACTCGTTTAACTCTCTTGATAACAAACAAGTTTATTTGCAGTTTGAGCATTGAAACCCTCTAAAATTGGTCCAACCCTCCAATTTCAACCAAATAAGTAGTTTCATAGCATTTTCTAGATCCACATCATTTTCCTAACATGGTAAAGATAGTTTATATTTTATGGTAATAGATTACGGTAAAAGAAAATGCAACTATATCAGAGTACCTGCAAAGTATCGAAAACTTTTTCTGCAATGAACTTCTGATGCATTGTAGCACCTTTCTGTTGCAATTTATCTGGGTGCAAACAGAGCATAGCTTTCTGGTATGCTCTTTTCACTGCATTGGCTTCAATTATGTCAACAAGTGGAGTAGGTTTCCATCCACTATTAGGCCAAAGAACCTGTAGACATAACGTATTAATCACCTCGTAATTATAGAAATATAAGATAAAAAAATTAGGAGATGCTATTTCTGTGGCTTTTGTGTAAGGTAAATATAGGGATAGTTATTCGAACTAACAAAGTTTATATCTGGGAGACAGTTGTAGCATGTAGGTCTTGACAGTTAGTTGTAGTGCATATGAATAATAAATCATATCATAAAAAATGGGAAAATGTGGATGATCTTCTATTTGTTTGCATGAATATAGGGAGCTGACCTATGTAGCTCGGACCCGTTATCCCATATCCGACACGAGTGCGTATCCAGGTGTCGGATTCGGCTATTTTTTCGGAAAATGCATGTTTTAGACTAAGATGGAGTATTCCGTGTCCATACCGATATCCGTGTCAAAAGTATCCGACACGGGTACTTGAGGAAAAATGAAGAGCCTGAGCATCATAGGAGCTGACCTTAGTTACATTGAAATGTTTGCGCATAAAAATTGTATTGGACTTTCTTGAACTATTTTTTTAGAATCTTGGGGAGGGGGGGGGGGAGCAAGTAGAATTGATCAAACTTGCCCGGCCCGGTTGCCCGACTCGGCCCTATTTCAGGACTAAGGTCAAGCCCGAATGCCCGGCTCCGATGGCTTGAAATTTAAAACTATACATATTAGTTGTTTTTAAAGGAAAATTCTAAAAATAATTACACTAAAACCTATTTTGGAAATTTTCTTTATTTTTCTAAATTAAATTTAATACTTTATTTTACCAGAGTTGCGTAGGCCTCGAGAAAATAAAAGGATTAAAAAAAATCAATTCAAATGGACATCCGATAAAAGAGTTATGCTTACTATAAGAATCGTAAATTAACGATCAGAAAAGCTCGATTTGTCCCGAGGCCGGACTCAGACCTAACGTTTTGGCCTAAAGCCCAACTGACCCGGGCTGATGATCACCTCTAGTATTAAGTATCTAGGTCATGAGATGAAGGGGTCAGACCACATCACAACAACACGTCGGTCTATTATCAAGTAAAAGGTGATCCAATAAAGGTCTTGTGATGTGGTGACTTTATAGTCACCATTGGGAGTCATAACGGAGGTACAAGATAAGATTAAGCAAGTGGGGGTTGAAGAGGTTGAACAAAACATTAAAGGATGCGAGAAGACACAAAGAACAAAGAGGAATAAGAGGCCTAGTTGCGTGTACGACCAGGCGGGCTCAACATGTTCGTCTCTGCTGTGGCGAACACACTCTTTGTCACGGGTGCGAGGGTTTGGTCGCGAGTGCGACCGACCTAAAACCCACGCGTGTTTGAGACGCATTTTTAAGTTAAACCTTCCTTTTTTTTTCCTTATTGTTTTAACCTAGTTTCCTAATTGTATTAGGTTTTTTGGCTTGTTGGGTTTAATACATAAACACCCCGGGTCAATAGAGTTTGAAGAAAGAAAAAGAGAGGCTTTTTCTGCGAGATCTAGTTTTGCTTGGGCCTGTCCTCTTGTATATGTAATCTCACTACCATAAACAAAAAGTTTTCCTGACTTTGAGGACGTAGCTATCACTTGATAGTAAACCTCGTAAATCTTGTGTCTTTTAATTCTTTGCTCGTAGTTAGCTCATTATCGATATTCACGCTTTCCGCACAACAGAAGGGTATCCCGAAACAGGGCCCAATATGTTAAGAAACCCACCCTTAAAAGAAATTAGTGTTAAGGTTGCGACCCGATCAACAACGTTTCCCCTAACCACTTAATTCAATCATAATTCATAACTCATTCATTAATTATCCTCCTTCATTAACGATATTATAGTTACAACTTTTTCCCCAAAAACCAAAATCGTAGATAGCAATCTTCTTCCAGCCATTTGTAATTGTTTCTTTAGTGAAAAATTATATATGTAGTAAAATATTTACTATTTTGTGCATTTTTATTAGCTCATCTTTAAGTATTTAGGCCGGATTTTTAGTCCTAACCCAAGGTCCGCAACGTTTTTGGGACGACCCTGCCAAGCAAAGGGAATTTCGGGAATCGGAGGGAAACGGTATCTGACTATCTTATCCTGCTATGGGAGGTAATTCTCTTTTGGTGGTGGTGGGGTGGGGAAAGGAAAGGAAAGAGGGGGGGGGGGTTGGGGAGTTGGGTGTTGCTGGGTTTATAAGTTTCTATCATTATAGAATATATTAACTGAAGTGCGCTTTCCCACATACGTCTTGCAATGTCGACAATAATGCTCGTATGTTTCCTTCC
>CAAKMY010034822.1:0-11968 GCA_901111285.1 Corrigiola litoralis | reverse complement strand
CCCTCCCCATACTCCCCCACTTCCCCAACCCCATGACACCGTTTCCCCCAATCCAAACACCATCATTGATGAGCCCCACCTATCACTAATAAGAAGGGGCAAGAGGAGTCTCGACTTCTTCCAATTCCTTATCTTCGTTCTTTACTTCATACCCTTCTCTCTCTTCTCCCCCATTCATAATTTGCAACCACCCAAGCCACCTCACTCGACCACCACTACAATCGCTGTTTTTCCAATGGTGAGAAAGAGTAAAAGACAACACTTAGGCCTAATGATGGGTAGAGGTGGTTAAGCGGTGGTTGAGTGGGTAATGATGGTGGTGGTAGTTTGTGCAAGGGTTGTGTAATTGTGTTCACAAAATGGTGTTGTGTGAGGGAGGACAAGAGCATGGGTTGATGATGCTATACAATGTAAAAGACTACAACACCCTTGTTTTTGAGAGCTTTGGGTGCCACATAGGATTCGTAAATACTCCAAACCGGACTTGGTGGATGTGGGAGCAGTAGCTGAAAAATTGAAGACAATTTAGGATTATTTTTGCTAATTTCATAGTTAGGATTATTTTGAATCAAACCGTCATAGTTTGGCTCCCTTGGAAGTAGCAATACCCCCCAAACCTTGCTAATACGTGTGATTGGCTCCCTTGAGTTCCATTGAAGCTATATAGCCTCATAAGTTCCCTTCAATGTGTAATAGACCACAAGTATAAATTTTCAACCAAATATTTTAACCAAAATTGCATATACTATTAAGAAAACAAATTTTAACCAAATATCTAATGTATTTATCTTAGTTACATTGGTTATGTCTTGCTTTTAAAGTTTTTTTCTCATCTCTACTTTCAGGATGCATGCATTCATATCCCTGTTTATTTCTCTACTTACCTCAATGCCTTTTGCGCACCTCACAAAATATCTTTGTCTCTCTTCCACCTTGTCTATCTTGCCTTCAGTATCTCTAAAGAAAGTTGACAACACAAGACTGTACATCAGACTTTTCTTATGATCAACAAATATTCAAACGAGAGATTTGGTAGGAGACAAACTTTAATAATAAATATCTACTCAGTTGCCTTATTTGTCTTGTGGAACAAAGATGGTGGAGACGACTAATTATCTTGGATATTGTCAATCATCTAGGATATTTGGGGACGAGCGTTCAGTATGAGGGAACTTCCGATAATTAATATTAATGAATGTGGATTTAGGAGAAGAGTGGGAATGGAAGACCTCCTTGGCTCGTACAAAATTATTTTGAGGTGTCGTGTTTAGGAAAATTAACAATGGCTAGAAGTTGCTTGCGACATGTAATTTTCATCTTTGAGTCATGGAGCTCGGACTAGTGGCAGTTATTGACGGCATCATAAAACATTTAAGTGCTCATTTTCTGATGAAACCTAGGTGGTCAGGTTTTTTGTTCAATAGGCTCACTATATTATTGCTATGTGAACTTAGATGAATTTTTTATTGTTTCAAGTGGAGCCTGCTTTTGTGTTATGAGTGCTCACCTGTATAACGATGGGACAGGAACTCTGTATTGGTGAATAATCTTAGAGTTAAGGAGTTTTTTAAAATCTTTCTTGTAAGTTGTAATATACAATACGTTGGAGTTAGTGGATTCCTTTCGTTTCAAATACATAATTGTTGAAGAATCATGGATTTTTGGATTGCTTCTTGACTATCGAGCTCGATATTCTCTTTTGCAGTGGTATGCCTGAGTGTAAACTAGGCCTGAATGATAGAGTATTACTAGAGGCTCAAGGGCGGACAACAAAGGGGAAGGCCATAGATCTTGATGACATAAAATTTCATCAGTATGTCTAATTCGTAGCTTTTCTATTACACCCCTTTGTACTGTATATATTGGTAACCAGTTGGACAAAAACAAAATGTATTCTAACTTTTAACTGCTGCTCATTGGTTGATTTTTAATGCTTTTAATTTGAGCAGGTGCGTACGTTTAGCACGTTTTGAAAACGACAGGACAATATCTTTCATACCTCCTGATGGAGCCTTTGATCTCATGACATATAGACTCACTACTCAGGTTCATGTCCAATTTTTATTTCTACTCCCTGGAACCCATTTATTTAAATATCTTCTGTACCAATATAGAAATACAAAATGTATTTCTTCAGGTGAAGCCTTTAATTTGGGTGGAAGCCCAAATCGAGAGGCACTCAAGAAGTCGTATTGAGATAATGGTGAAAGCCCGCAGTCAGTTTAAGGAGCGAAGGTATAACTTTATTGTTGCCATTTTTTTTGGTTCTTTCTGCTGTGCTCTTACTTTGATGTCAAATTCTGTCTTTTTTTTTTAATGCTACAGCACCGCGACGAATGTTGAGATTGAACTGCCAGTGCCAGCTGATGCGACCAATCCAAACATTCGTACATCAATGGGATCTGCTTCTTATGCACCTGAAAAAGATGCTTTGGTCTGGAAGATAAAATCTTTCCCTGGTGGCAAGGTATGCTGAGAGTTTTATCAAACTTGCGCTTTTATCACATAGCTTTGATTCAAGAGAATTTAGTCTATGACAATTCAAGAGAATTAAACTCATAGCTTTGTCTGGAAAATGATCTTAATTCCTTTGAAATGGACTCTTTTCAGGAATACATGCTGAGGGCTGAGCTTAGCCTTCCTAGTATCCAAAGTGACGAGGCAACTCCTGAAAGAAAAGCACCTATACGTGTGAAATTTGAGATCCCATATTTTACAGTATCAGGAATTCAGGTATTTGGTTATATTTATTTATTTTTTGTTTCAAAGGAGTGGATGGAGTCACTAGTGAGAAATATGATGTTCAAGACAAAAACATTGCTTTCTTCATGTTTAGAGCTGAGAAATGTTATTGGGTGCTTGCCACATGAAGTCACTTCTTTTTACATTTACTTTTTGATTCTTCATCAGTAAGTGAAAGAGTGTGAAGTTACTAAATTTTGGCTTCTAAGACAAAAACATGGCCTTCTTGTTTAGATTTGAGAAAAGGCTAGTTAGTTTGCTGGTCTGGTGCTCGAGGAACACAGGACCTCTGACAATTACTTTCAGAGGTAAAATGTCAGTGGATATGTGGGTTACTGAAATTTAGCTGCATTGCAAAGGACATAAGTGCATGGGCAGTCTGACTTATAGGCATAGGCTTGTTTTGCTGTGCTGTTGCATTGAGCTGCTATTTTATTTTACCGTTCTGTGCTGCTGTTTATGGTGGTATAATATGATATTGGAGGTCATGCCTAGTCTATTGTTGGTGTTTAATGTGAAGTGAAGTCAATGAATTTGTGAAGATTGTAGATTGTGACTAGTCTTGTTGGTCTTTGGATGGGATGATAGAGGGTGGCAAAGAGGTGAAAGGATGGGTTTAAACTAAATGGGAGGAAAAGAGTAAGTACATAGAATCAAGAAGGTATCTACATTTTGGTTTAGTTGCACTCAATTGGAAGGCTTTACGACTGTAGGTCAGCAGTTTGTGTTGTAATTTTTGAAATATTGGCTAGACTATTACGTTTACAGACAGGATAGGTTAGCCTAGAAGGAAACTAGTATGTCTAGATAAGATCTAGATCGGCGTAAAAATATAATCTAGTTTTTACCAAGTAGACTAGTCACCATAAGCGCCCTTTTTTTTTACTACTGTTAACTATGGGAAACCGTCTACCTCTTTTGGGAAGCGAGCACTCCAAGAGGTCTTGTCATTTGCAGAGGATTAGTAAGTTTGGTGTCTGTGATTTACTCGAGGAGATAACTGTGAAGTTCCGGTGTGAATGAGGGACACGTACTTAACTCTTAAGATGAGTTTTTTAATAGATTTTTAATCTTAAACTTTCGCTACATTTTGGCTATTTAGTTGGTTTATTGGATTTAGACTTGATTGGATTTTCGGCCTTAAAGGCCACATGTAAGAGTCTAGACTTGTCTTTTATATATCGGCATTAGACTTTCGATATTTGTGCCTGTGGATTAGACTTTACGAATCTGGCGTGGCGTGACGCTTCCAGTATATAATTATTTTTGATGGAAAAAAAGATTTTGGATTACTTTAGATATTAGGGGAGTTAAAGTTGGTATTAGGACCCCCAAGTTGTGTAGCTCCTCAGGATAAATTCAATAATAAATAAAGACTAGAAATAAAATTTGAAAGCCATGGTGAGAATTCTTAAGTTTTTGAGATTGAGAGTTGGGAATTATAGGAATTATATAATGTGTTGTTGTGCTTCATTAGAAATTAGCCTATTTCTTTCCTTAGATGGCCAGAACTAGGAAGACATGTCGTAAGTCCACGTGTTTTGGGGGAATTTTGATTTATCGACCCTAGAACCTAATGGAGCATTCTATTTGGCTGAGGAGAAGATATGAAGATTTGATATGATGGATATAGAGAACCTAATACTAGTTGTGTATAAAGTTAATATGACTTGGTATTTGACTCTCAATATATAAACAATGTTTACAAAACTTTACAATATATGTGGAGGCCACAGTTGGGCGACTTATGTCGGAAGACTACTTCAGTGAACTCTATGGAGATTTGAAGAACATGGTTGAATAGGAAGTTAATGCGACACCAGCTGTAAAGTCACTGTTTTGGATGTGAGTATATGACTCTTTTGAGGGGAACAGGGATATACGTGTCATCGGAGGAAACTATATATTACACCATACCTGGGGAGTCACCTTAGGGGATACCTTTAGAGTTTTGTTTTAAGGGGTAATTGGCATGTATCGTACCACGGCGATGAGGATCATGAGGCCACAAACCCTAAGTTTGTCAACATAGGGGTCTTTGATGGACCTGCACACCAAAAGCACGCACTAAATTTTTGAAACACATGCTAGCGTCATATCTCGTGCTTGAAAGAGGATGGGAGAATCAGCCCGTTGGGTCCAAGCTTTTCTACTATAAAGTGACAGTCATCTTCCCTTGAGCCTGATAGAGAGTTTCATCTGTGGGTGAAAAAGGTTCTACCTCTTGTCCTCTTATCAGAATAATATTTGATGCAAAGTCTGGCCATTTGCACTCTCCAAGGGTGACATCATCATCTACGGAAGCTTAGTGCAGGAAGTGCTTTTTTTTTTTATTTAACTTCTCAATTTACTAATGCTGGTGAGTGGGAGCAATATATAATCATTTTTAGATTGACTACATACGACTGCTGTTGAAATGCAGAGAGAATAATGCTTGTTACATGGTGTTGGAGTTTACCATTTGGTTTTGCTTGAGGTTTTTCAGAGTGATTCTGATATGTAAAATTACTGTGGAACTTTTTGGGGCTCCCCCTGTCTTTCGGGTTACCTACTATTAAGCAGAGGATCCCCGTTGTAGGTCTGCATTTCAGACATGCGAGTACTCGTTTGCTCTGGGAAGAAGTTGAAGAATTAGTCGGTGACTTATTGGTATTTTGTTATTCAATGCTCCCTTCATGGGATTCGTGTTCGTCTTTGCTTGGGGTTGGTTACATTCTGCTTGTTAAGGCAAAATAGGTGTTGGACTTGGTGGCTTACGAAAGTATAGTAGCTTGTAAATATTTGAAGTTGCTAGCTTTGACAATTTCCTGGTACGTGTGAAAGGGAATGAATTGGGCAATCGGCGTGTATATGGGCCCAAGCTTTGTTTCATAAAGCTTTTAAGTTCTATTTTTTAGTTTGGTATGTTTCAATGATTGTCCTTGAAATTTTATCGAATTTGTTTTTCGTATACAATCATAATAAATGATTTATTAGCCATAGGGTATGATTGTTTGTTATCAGCTTGTCGCTAGACGTGTTTATACAAGGTGAATGCATTAGGTGTTAGGCTCATCAGAATTATCCAACACGGGTATTTCAAGCTTATTTGTTCATCCAGTTATTATTCAGATTACCGGCAAGATATTGTTATGGGTTTAGAGCTTATAGAGCTAAAATTGTTAAGAGTTGATTGCTGCCTTTGGGTCCCAAGGATCATGTTATCCATAACCCTCAGCAGTTTTAGAAACTGATGCTGTGGAACATAATTAGTACATCCGAAAGATATCATATCTATGTAACTTCTTCAATATCAGTGATAATTATTAGAAGTATATTGAGGTTGAGTATAATGATCAAACCTTGCCTAGTTGCCTCTCTCCCCCCGGCAATCTTCTGTGTGCCTCCCATTTTGGTACCTTTCTGCTTGTCTTTTAAAGTCATTTGAATGCAGTAATCTCGAATTCCTGGAAATTGATCTGCAGGTTCGTTACCTGAAGATTATTGAGAAAAGTGGATATCAGGCCCTGCCATGGGTAAGGTACATAACAATGGCTGGTGAATATGAGTTGAGGCTAATGTAAACAGTGAAGTGATCAACTAGTGAGCCAAGTGCTTTAAGGTATATTCATTGTCCTCTGGAAGGTACAAGATGAGCCAGAACAGAACGTTGGTTTCTTTTCTTTGAAGGAACAGACTCTTGTGCAGTATTTTCCATTTTCAGGCCTATTTGAACTCGACAGTTCCATTTGGTCATTGGCATGTAACAATTTATTGTGAGGAAAGCCTCTGCTGATAATATTGTATCGATATTTTAATATTCTTTTAGTTTGTTCAGGTGCAAAACGCTCTTTACTTATTGTGAAGATCATGCTCTCTTGGTAGTGTGAAATGAATTTTGGCATGTCACCTTTTGTCGCCATGTTCTTGAATTGGTTCCCGTAAGAGACATATTTCTTATGAATTTTGTACTTCCTGTGTATTACAAGCGTTGCATAAATTTTGGGTCGATTTTTGATTTTCGGGGAAATGTCCCAAAAATTTCCAAGCATGATCTTAGGGTATATTGGAGCATAATTGTAGCATATGAAAATGTCAATCCTTCGTCTCGGTGGTTTTTACAGTGTGTCTAGCGCTTGATTTGAGCATGTGCATAATGGACAAAGCGATGGTTCGAGCAATGCCTATGCTACGTTTTTCCAATTTTTTTGTTCCATTCACCATTATATGTGTTTAAGATGCCCCATGTCAATTTTCGTCCAATTCTGTTTTGGGATCGAAACGACGTTTTTGTGTAGGTTAGTCCACAAAAACCGACTTTTCGGGTCGAATTTTGATTTTTTGGGAAATGCTCCGAAATTTATTAAACATGTTCCTAGGGTATATTGAAACATAATTGTAGCATATGACAATGACATCCCTTTGTTTTGTTGGTTTTACTGTATTTAGCGATCGATTCGAGCATGTGCATAATGGACGAAATCCATGATTCGTGCTATGCCTAGGTTTCTTTTTGCCAATTTTCTAGTTCCATCCACCATTATATGTGTTTAGGATGACTCCTGCTAATTTTCGTCCAATTCTATATAAAGGCCGAAACGAAGTTTTTGCGTGGGTTATACTCCACAAAAACTGGCTTTTTGGGTCAATTTTTGATAATCCGGGAAATGTCCCGAACATTAACAAACGTGATCCTAGGGTATATTGGAGCATAAATGTAGCATATGACAATGTCAATCCTTAGTCTCGGTGGTTTCCCGGTGTGTGTTGCGCTCGATTCGAGCGTTTGCATAATGGACAAAACCGATGATTTGGGATATGCCTAGGCTACTTTTTGCCAATGTTCTTGTTTCATTCACCATAGTATGTGTTTCAAATGCCTCCTGCTAATTTTCTTCCGATTCTATTTCGGGGCCGAAACGAAGTTTTTGCGTGGGTTATAGTCCACAAAAACCCTTTTTTTGGTCGATTTTTGATTTTACGGGAAATGTCCCGAAATTTACCAAGCAATATCTTAATGTATGTTGGAGCATAATTGTATCATATAATTATTGTCAATCCTTCGTCTCGGTGGTTTTACAGTGTGTATAGCGCTCTGTTCGAGCATGTGCATAAAGGACGAAATCGAAGGTTTGGCTTATGCCTATGCTACTTTTTGCCAAATTTCTTCTTACATTCACTAGTATATGTGTTTAGAATTCCTCCTGCCAATTTTCTTGCAATTTTTATTTTAGGTCCGAAACGAGGTTTTTGCGTGGGTTATAGTCCACAAAAACGGCTTTTTGGGTCAATTTTTGATTTTTCGGGAAAAGTCCTGAAAATTACCAAGCATGATCCTAGGGTATATTGGAGCATAATTTTAGAATATGACAATGTCAAACCTTCGTTTCGGTGGTTTTACGGTGAGTGTAGCGCTCGATTCGAGCGTGTGCAAAATGGACGAAACGTATGATTTGGGATATGCCTAGGCTAATTTTTGCCAATTTTATTGTTCCATTCACCATTATATGTGTTTAGGATGCCTCATGTTCATTTTTGTTCAATTCTATTTCGTGACCGAAACAATCTTTTTATGTGGGTTATAGTCCACAAAAACCGACATTTCGGGTCGATTTTTGATTTTTCGGGAAATATCCCGAAATTTACTAAGCATGTTCATAGGGTATATTGAAGCATAACTGTAGCATATGACAATGAGATTCCATCGTTTTGGTGGGTTTACGTGTGTTTAGCGCTCGATTCGAGCATGTGCATAATGGACGAAATCGATGGTTCGGGCTATGCCTAGGCTTCTTTGCCAATTTTCTTGTTCCATTCACCATTATATGTGTTCAGGACGCCTCTTGCTAATTTTTGTCAAATTCTATTTCGGGGCCGAAACGATGTTTTTGCGTGGGTTATAGTCCACAATAACCGGTCTTTTTATCATTTTTTATTTTTCAAGAAATGTACCGAAATCGACCAAGCAATATCCTAGTTTATATTGGAGCATTACTGTAGCATATGATAATGTCAATCTTTCGTCTCAGTGGTTTACAGTGTGTGTAGCGCTCGATTCGAGCATGTGCATAATGGACGAAAGCGATGGTTGAGCTATGCCTATGCTACTTTTTGCCAAATTTTTCTTTTAATTCTATTTTGAGACCGAAACGAGGTTTTTTCGTGGGTTATAATCCACAAAAACCGAAAAGCACTTTTCGGGTCAATTTTTAATTTTTCAGGAGATGTCCCAAAATTTACTAAACATGTTTATAGGATATATTGAAGCTTAATTGTAGTATATGACAATGACATTCCTTCGTTTTTGTGGTTTTACGCTGTGTTTAGCGCTCGATTCGAGCATGTGCATAATGGACGAAATCGATCATTTGGGATATGTCTAGGCTACTTTTTGTCAGTTATCTAGTTCCATTCACCATTATAAGTGTTTAGGATGCCTCCTGCTAATTTTTCTTCCGATTCTATTTCGGGGCCGAAACGAAGTTTTTACGTGGGTTATAGTCCACCAAAACCGGCTTTTTTGGTCCATTTATGAATTTACGGGAAATGTCCCAAAATTTACTAAGCAATATCCTAGTGTATGTTGAAGCACAGTTGTATCGTATAATTATTGTCAATCCTTCGTCTCGGTGGTTTTAAAATGTGTGTAGCGCTCTATTCGAGCATGTGCATAATGGACGAAATCGAAGGTTCGGGCTATCCCTATGCTACTTTTTGCCAAATTTCTTATTCCATTCACCATTATATGTGTTCAGGATGCCTCCTGCCAATTTTCTTCCAATTCTATTTCAGGACCGAAACGAGGTTTTTGCGTAGGTTATAGTCCACAAAAATCGGTTTTTATTAATCAATTTTTGATTTTCCGCGAAATGTCGCGAAAATTACCAAGCATGATCCTTGGATATATTGGAGCATAATTGTAGCATATAACAATATCAATCCTTCGTCATGGTGGTTTTACGGTGTGTGTAGCGCTCGATTCGAGCGTGTGCATAATGGACGAAATTGATGAATTGGTATACACTTAAGGTAGTTTTTGCCAATTTTCTTGTTCCATTAACCATTATATGTGTTTAAGATGCCTCTTGCTAATTTTCGTCCAATTCTATTTCGGGGACGAAACGAAGTTTTTGCGTGAGTTATAGTCAACAAAAACCGGCTTTTTGGGTCGATTTTTGATTTTCCGAGAAATAAACCGAAAATTACTAAGCATGATCCAAGGGTAAATTGGAGCATATAGCAATGTCAATCCTTCGTCTCGGTGGTTTTACGGTGTGTTTAGCGCTCGATTCGAGCATGTGCATAATGGACGAAATCGATTGTTGGAGTTATGCCTAGTCTACTATTTGCCAATTTTCTAGTTCTATTTACCATTAGATGTGTTTAGGATGCCTACTCCTAATTTTCGTCCAATTCTATTTCGAAGCCGAAATGATGTTTTTGCTTTGGTTATAGTCCACAAAAACCGGCTATTTTATCAATTTTTTATTTTCTGGAAAATGTCCCAAAATTTACCAAGAAATATCCTAGAGTATATTGGAGCATTATTGTAGCATATGATAATGTTAATCCTTCGTCTCAATGGTTTTTACAGTGTGTGTAGCGCTCGATTTGAGCATGTGCATAATGGACGAAAGAAATGGTTCGGGCTATGCCTATGATAGTTTTTGCCAAATTTCTTGTTCCATTCGCAATTTTATGTGTTTAGGATGCCTACTGCCAAATTTCTTCCAATTCTATTTTGGGACCGAAACGAGGTTTTTGCGTGGGTGTCCACCAAAACCGACTTTTCGGGTTGATTTTTGATTTTTCGGGAAATGTACCGAAATTTACTAAGCATGTTCCTAGGGTATATTGAAGCATTATGGTAGTATAAGAAAATGATATTCCTTCTTTTTGGTGGTTTTACGGTGTGTTTAGCGCTTGATTCGAGCATTTGCATAATGGACGAAATCGATGTTTCGAGCTACGACTTGTCTACTTTTTGCCAGTTTTATAGTAATATTCACCATTATATATGTTTAGGATACCTCCTTTTTATTTTCACCCATTCTATTTCGAGGCCAAACCGAAGTTTTTGCGTGGGTGATAGCCGAGAAAACCGACTTTTCGGGTTGATTTTTCATTTTTTAAGGAAATTTCCCCAAATTTAGTAAGCATGTTCCTAGGGTATATTGGAGCATAATTGTAGCATATGACAATGACATTCCTTCGTTTTGGTGGTTTTACGGTGTGTTTAGCGCTCGATTCGAGCATGTGCATAATGGACGAAATCGATGGTTCGGGCTATGCCTAGGCTACTTTTTGCCAATTTCTAATTCCATTCACCATTTATGTGTTTAGGATGCCTTCTGCTAATTTTCGTCTAATTCTATTTCACGGCCGAAACGAATTTTTTGTGGGGGTTATAGTCCACTAAAGCCGGTTTTTTGTGTCAATTTTTGATTTTCTAGGTAATGTCCCGAAAATTACCAAGAATGATCTTAGGGTATATTTGAGCATAATTGTATCATATCACGATTTCAATCTTCCGTCTCGTGGTTTTACGGTGTGTTTAGCGCTCGAATCGAACATGTGCATAATGGACGAAATCGATGGTTTCAGCTAGTCATAGGCTACTTTTCCCCAATTTTCGTTTCCATTCACCATTATATGTGTTTTGGATGCCTCCTGCTAATTTTCGTCAAATTCTATTTCTGGGCCAAAACGAAGTTTTTGCGTGGGTTATAGTCCACAAAACCCGGCTTTTTTATCATTTTTTTTCCGGGAATGTCCCGAAATTTACCAAGCAATATCCTAATGCATATTATAGCTTAATTTTAGCATATTATAATGTTAATCCTTTGTCTCAGTGGTTTTTTACAGTGTGTGTAGCGCTTGATTTGAGCATGTGCATAATGGACGAAAACGATGGTTCGGGCTATGCCTATGCTACGTTTTGCCAAATTTCTTGGTGCATTCACTATTATGTGTGTTCATTATGCCTCGTGCCAATTGGCTTCCAATTCTATTTTGGGACCGAAACGAAGTTTATGCGTGTGTTATAGTCCACAAAAACTGACTTTTTGGGTAAATTTTTGATATGCCGGAAAATGTCCCGAAAATTACCAAACGTGATCCTAGGGTATATTGGAGCATAATTGTATCATATGACAATGTCAATCATTAGTCTCGGTGGTTTTACGGTGTGTTTAGCGCTCGATTCGAGCTTGTGCATAATGAACGAAACCGATGATTTGGGATATGC